>JXTC01000092.1:767856-925331 GCA_002914845.1 Trema orientale | reverse complement strand
TTATACTCATAAATATTCTTACATTGCAGAGGATACTAATGCTATGTGAGTTAGAGGAGGAGCGCGCCGACTTTCTGACCGCGGCTTGTGTATATGAGCATTTTGACCTGTGGTTTTCTGACAGAGCATTTTGTACATATTTTGAGTGTGTATATATTATGTATATTTTATGAGAGGCCCACTTTGCCAGGGTGTATATATGTATAAATTATATAATGTATAATTATGAGTGGAATTTCCCGTTTTCTCCCAGAAAGTTTAAAAAGTTTTAAATTTTCACGATTTTATCAGTTCTAAGCCGGGTAGCGTCTCCCGATCTCACTGAATATTTATACGAATATCCTTACGTACGCGTGTGGGATCGGGGGATGTCACAAATATTGGCCCAAATGAATAGGCATGTGGGTTGACATAGCATAGCACCATTTATTTTAATATGGGCTAAATGGCTATGTCGGGCCGTGATTTTGAACTTCGGGCAAGGCACGACATGACACGACAACACATAAAAGCACGTTTTCGCCCAACTTAAATGGGTTGTGCAAGCACGACACGACATATTTGATAGCTCACTCTCAATCTCTAGCTATTGATTGTTGTCGACAGACTCATGAACGTACACACACGCAAATGTGTATCCACTGACTGCAAGTACACAGATCGTACAAATAATAAAGTGTAAATACAAATATCGTCCCTCAAGGATTATGTTTTCTAATTTATGCTAATTAGTATAGTAACACAGATCTTATTTTATCTAATCGAATCGATTTTAGACTAAAAGTTAAATTAAACAATTAAACAAGTAAGAAAAAGGTAAGTAAAGTAAGAATTGGAAAGACAACAAATTACCAATAGATAAGTCTATAGCAGAAAAACCTAGGGTCTTCATCTCACTCTCATTTCCTATGTTTGTCATATATTAATTAGATCAAAATAATTCATTAGTCAAGGGTAGATTGTTAACCTCACTACCTCTCCTGACTATTAAGTGAAGCCCTATGTATGACTAAGCAAATTGATATTCCTATCTAATTTGTTTACTCAAACATGCATTAACAAACTTTCAAGGATTATCCTAGTGCTATTGGCCTCTCCATTCTCAATAATATCTAAGTTTGTGTTTCACAATTCAAATAAATGAACCAATCTTTCCCAAGCATTAGAATTCACAAATCAAGAACAAGTAATTTATTTCCCAACAAATTAGCAGCATTAAGAATTAATCCGATAGATTCCAATTATTAGCTATTCTATAAAACCATTAATCCTAGATAGTTTACAAATATGTCACTGTCACATCTCTCTCTAGGTTATACGTTACCTAGACAAATACTATAGCTAACATCTTTCAACTAGATTGCTTAAGCAAATGCTTTAGGACTAACCTAACTGAAGCATTATGCCTCAAGACGTTGATTACTCTATATTTTAATCACACAAATGTAGATCACAAATCTAGGCTATGTTCTCCTCTATAACTAATATGTCAAATGATCAAATTATTTATTGATTTTCTACTCAATTTTTTAAATAAGATAAACATCCATTCAAATACTAGCTATATAATCATACATAAACAATTTAGCTATGTATCTAAATAAATCAACAAATGAATCATAAGTCAAATATGAACTGAAGAGCATAACAACTTTGATAAATAGAATAGATAATGTATTGAAATTTGAAACAAGTTAATTGTGCATCGTATATAGGACTTTGAAATAGCCCTTAACTAAATAAAAACCTAGCCTAGCATGTTTATAAGATTAAGCAAATAAAACATCAAGCTAAGGAATTGAATTCAAAGGAAAAGGGAAAGAAATCTCAGAAGTTGATCGATGATGGGTAGTGGAATCCCAGATGAAGCTTCCACTTGTTTTCAAATGCTTTAAATCTTTCTAAGCCCTATCTCTCTCTTTCTAGGTCTTTCTAAGTGAAACTGAGTCTAATGCTTGTTGGCTCCAACCTAGAGGCTTCTATTTATAAGGGAGCTGTCCTAGGAGGCTTATGGATTCAAACCTGGGTAAAATTCCAATTAAGTTAAAAGACCTAAAAAAAGTTGAGTTATGCTTCACAGACCCCGATGCACAGGAATTAGCAACGTGATGCTTAGTTTCTCTCTAAAAACCCTCAAAATTCTAGAAAATTGGCACCGCGACACTAACGCACTTTTCTGCTTCGTTGTTCTCTTCTCTTTCCTCTTGTCCAAACTTCCAAAAACTTGTAGCTGTGGCTCCAGTAGATCAGTGTCGCGACTCTAGACCGTTGGAACTCCTGGTTAGCACATTTCTTCACTCTTTGCTCCGTTTTGACCCATTCCATCTCTATTTTGCTCATTTTTCTCAAAATTGCCTTAAAATACAAAAAGCAAGATAAGTAACATGAAAATACCAACAAAACTAACGAAATCACGTAGAGAAATGATATAAAATATGAAAAAAATGATATCTATTACTCTACTAAAAAGCTGGAACTGCAGTCTTGAAAATTACAATTTAAATTACTCAAAATATGCTTTGAGTGTGTCCATTAATTTTATCATTACATACATATCAATTCTAAAGAAAGTTAGCTTTATAATCCATTCTTCTCTCTAATTATTTTTCGTTATCCCTGAGTATCCATAATTTTCTAATGAATATTAAATTCATGATCAAATCATGAATTCAGAACTCTATCGTTCAAATACTAAATCGTTACTCGAAGGAATTATTTTTCTAACAATCAATTACTCAAAATATGCTTTGAGTGTGTCCATTAATTTTATCATTACATACATATCAATTCTAAAGAAAGTTAGCTCTATAATCCATTCTCCTCTCTAATTATTTTTCGTTATTCCTAAGTATCCATGATTTTCTAATGAACAATAAATTCATGATCAAATCATGAATTCCGAACTCTATCGTTCAAATACTAAATCGTTACTCAGAGGAATTATTTTTCTAACTTCCGTAGGGAAGGAATGGAGTCCATATTGTAAATTAATTAAAATTCTCAGCTATCTATATCGGTCTGTCTTTGACATACAAGGATTTGATCTACTTCAGACATGGATTTTACTGAGTGTATTAAGAGATACAAAAACATATATAGGAGTCTATAAATTACTATGATTAAGATCATTATATATATGATCATTGGTTGATAAATTTGAATGTTCTGTTCTGTGACGGATATTATTAGATATTCAAATTTATCTGGTCCATTCATATATAATGTCATGATATAAAATATCTCTATTTAATATTGCTACAACAATAACTCAGATAAGTTTGTTCCATTCTTAATGGTAATCAACCGTATTAGTAATTTTTTATATATTCTTCAAGATCCTAACTTTAATTATTAATTACGAATTAGTTTATATTATATTCCTTAAACTTAATCCTCTTATGCGTATAACTTTTATACATACTATGTTTAAGGTTACATTTGAAACTATGGAATTTTCATAATATTCATATATTATAATAAGTATTATATGTAAGCATATAGAAAAAAGAAATCAATTTACTTATTTAATAACAAAACATTGTTTACATCTTTCTCATAGGGCAAAAACACTAACATACACTCCATCTCGTTTGCTATATTACGGAAATAATATATATCCTCATCTTTTGTAAGGGTACAAATTGTAACATCAAGTTGATTTCAGTGGCTTTTACTTTTTAAGGGAATTTATCATCTCAGCTTATTAATAGGGATAAATCGAATATTTACTTTGATTCTTCTATAACTCCACGTCATTGCAATGATTTTCTTTAGTTGACTCAACTCTTATCAATAGAAGGAATTTCCTCTTCCTTTACTTAAAAGATTCCTCTTTTTAAAGAGCTCCTAAAAAGTGTTGGATATAACCGTCGACTTATAAGGATTCTATCTATTTCATGGTTAGTGTTATGACCGTTTATTGTATTCTTACCGAATATAATTAATTATTCAATTAATTATGTAGGTGTTTATGTGGAAATTATAATATAGATGTCGTAACACTGAAAAGTAAAAATTTGACACACAATATTTTTACTTGGTTCAACTATCTCCCGATAGTCTACATAAGGGGCCACACTCAGAGAAATAAACTTATTAGTAAAGAATAACGTGAGTACAAATACCAATCAAATTTAAAAGACTTCCTCTCTTAAATGTTGCAACATGCAAGTACTCCTTTACTAATATGTCTAGCGAGCTCCCCTCGACTTGATGTGATTCTTTCTATCTAAACTCCCCTCAGAATTCACGGAACCTGCCTTCTCCAGAAGACTTGATGCACTTCTCCCGAAGCACTCGTACTTCTTCCAAAGCACTCTCATGACTAAGTATCCCTCTTAGTCTCTCACACAAGTATAGACAGATTTTACTAAGTATTGCACTAATGGCAATCTCAAACATACAAGGCACACCAAGGAACTCTAATCTAGACCCGTATATATAGTGCTTGAGCTCTTCTAATCTTTGGTAATCTGCAAGACACGTTTTTCTCTTCATAAATGCTGATTAGAAGCCAATTAGATCAGTCAAGGATAAGATTTTTGCAATCAAGACTGATCTGATATTGTTGCTGATTCTGCACAGTGATGTTACAACATCGGCCCTGTCTAAATAGCCAGATTTGTAACCTTTCTAAAAGAAGTCTTGATTTGTTACCTGAAATAAACATTTCATTTTTTGCACAAATCAAACAAATAAAAAGTATTCACACACAAAAAGAATCAGCTAAAGATAAATAAGGAAACGATACGTCAAGAGATTAAATTTAATACTCATAAAATAAGGTAGTTTCCATAAAATACAAGCTGTCAAAATAATCAGAATATATTAGTCCAAAAATAATAATCTGATTGATTAAAATCAAGATTAATTATTACTAGAAATAATAACCAATTAATATTATCAATCACCCAATAATCAATCTTCATTAAAATATGCTTAAACAAGAAAGAAATATGTGAATATAATTTTCCTACAAGGTAAATATTAATCATTGATATTTCTGATCAAAACACAACTAATTGAACAAATATTCAATCATATGACAGCTGTAGAATTCGGACAAACACGATCAAAAATACCAAGACAAATATTCCAGTGATGTTGCAGCATCAACCCAGAATCACGGTCAATCAACACAGACAGTGATGTTACAACATCGTAAATGATAACAGACTTTGCCCTTTCAGTTAGTAGCAATTCAATTGTCACGAACTCGTTTTATATATTTTTAGGGTGAATAATGGTCAGCTGGCCTGCTTATGGAGATCAATGTTACAATTCAAAATGTATTGTGGACTAGGTCTACTAGTAAATGAAATCAGTAATTGCTGCTTGGCGTTAGGGTGAACATCGGCGAGTATGGTTGATCTTTTTGGACTTGCCAAATTGACCTCTCGATCGGTTTTCAATTTTTCTTTATTGAAATTGTAAACCAACCAACCAATAAAAATGAGTCGAATAATTTACTGACAATTTGGTCAGTTTTAATTGAATAGTCGACCAATTTTGTTAATTTTTTTCTTTTGATTGGTTGGCTTTTTCTGTTAAAACTTGGGAGCCGAATTTCTATTTTCTTTTCCTACATTGAAATATATATACATATATATTCAAATGATCCAACCTTAAGATAGAACTATACTTAAAGAAGTAATAGAACAAAGCAACCATAAAACTATAATTGTAAAATATGAATTTTTAAAGGGGTGATAAGGTGATTTAAACATAAGGGTATTTTGCTAAATAATAATTTTCAAAATAATTAGATACAAATATCTGTAATGAATATGGACTATATAAAGTCTAGGTTCATTTGGGTTTTTTTGAAAAGAAAGTTTTAAAATAAAAACTAAAGTGTTAATAAAAAAGGCATAAATGAATAAATCTTTTGAAAGTTTGAGCCAAAATACAAATAATTAAATAGTGCCCAACCAACCGTGAGCTGCCATTTGTCCCACTTTACTGACATTTGCCTTTAAATCCCCAAAATTCTCCTTTTCCCCTCAAAATCCCTGAGATTTTCTCTCAAAATTGTCAAGAGCCGAAGACTGCCGCCGGTGCCCCGCTACTCCTTGCCGATCATGTGCCTGCCTACACTCCTCGTCACTGGTCGATGAGTCGAACCAAGTGGTCTCGCAGCCACGCATGCACCATGGATGGCGTTAGACCTCCACGAAAGGACCACCTCTTGCTGCGTTTTCTAGTCACTGTACCGACACCTAACGTCTTTTCCGACCAGTCTCGGTCGTCAACTAGATGCTGGTAATGATTTCTCCGATTTGGTCATTTTTCAAATAGTTTTGTGGTATTTTTATAATTAATTTTGTTAGATAATTTTTTTTTACAAAAAGAATATATGGCATTGTAGAGGATAGAAAATCATGAATAATTACGATTATTAGGTGTTGAAATGATATCCAGAAGTGTGATAATTTTCGAATTGAAAAAGTGAACATTTTTCAAATAAATTCCAAAAAGAGACATTTTTGTAATTCTCATATTTAAAGCTCGTTTAAGGCTCGGGACCTCGAAACTGAATTCTAACTTTGAATTCGGACTCAGTGAGGTCGAGAGATGAACTTTGATATAAAATATCACTATATTTCGAAGTGACACGAAAATCAAGGCACGAGGCTCATGAATAGTGTCATTTTGTATGTCATATCTAAACTAAATATTTTGAGTGCTATAAATTCAATGGTTATATCCGCTTCTCATTTTGAGGCTACATTGGAAAAGTTACTTTTTAAAGTGAGCTTATCGGAATCCCGAAACGAGCGTCGTTAGCTTGGTATAGCTATTATACCGAGGTAAGGGTTCAATTACTTGGTTTTATACGTGTTTTGATGTATAATTATTGCATTATAATTAATTTATAAAAAATCATGATTTAAACGATGATTGAATAAATTATAGAAACACATTAGATAATATTGAGATTGGACTGTGTGATTTTATATACATATTTTTAAATTGTGATTATGGGTAATACATTGGAGAGCTGCCCATGTTACAATAAATCCCAGAATAATGCCAAGTAGGATTTTAAAGCATTGTTTGGTTATATTTTGCATGGTTATTATGTATCATGTTACATGTTGTACATACCGTAGGATCTCACACTTGATTTTTATTATTGTACTAATTTAGATCGCTGGTGAATTGCTACAGTGCGAGTTGAAAGATCTAGAAACCTGCGCAGATTTTTAAGCTGACACACCTCCGGGTAGTGTTAGGATATATGTTGGGTACCTTTGATAAGGGGTATTACAGGGCCGTGATAGAAAGATGAGAGCTTACTCATTTATATTGGTAGATGTATGATGTGTACAGTCATGTGTTTCTGGTTTTGGTTTTGAATCTGTGATTATTCTAGATATCAATTATTTTATAAGCTTGGTTTATAAATAGATTTTGGAAAAAGGTATTAACTATACAGGTTTGGTAAAAATTACATCCATTCAAAAAGGTAATTGAATTTTTACTGAGCATGTGAATGCTCACCCCCTAATTCTCCCTCTTCCAGGTATTTAACTATTTGAGGTAGTTGTCTTGATAGATAGACAAGTTGTGCAGCTTGTATATGCATTTCTACTCTTAATCCCTGGTGGGTATCTATACTTTGTCAAATTTCTTTTGTTGTTCAATTATTTAGCCAAGATTAGTAAATTTATTAAGTGGATGTTTTAATATTAAATTGAGTACTTGAAACTTTAAGTGATTTTATATAACCTATTTTGAACCTTGGACTAAAGCTTTCAATTGAACTTAGTTTACTAAAATTTATGATTTCTCAATAACTTTCCAAATGAGATTTTTCTTTAAGTAAATAAAACTAATAAGAGTTTTAATGGTCATGGAAGTGATTTGAGGACTCTCAAATTTCATAAAATTAATATTTAATCATATTTTCACTTAAAATTACCAAAAGTCACAGCTTTAAAATTTTCAGTCGTGACAATAATCATAACAATTTAAATGAAAAAATATACATCTAGGCACAAATATAATTTGGATATAAAAGATACATATAGTAATCAGGGTTTCAAGAGATTTAGAAAACATATTATATTATCTTTGGCCCCAAAGGAGTTGGTAAAGGAATTGGGTTTAGCTTTAGGGTATAGAAAATGGGATGAAAATTAGTTTCATAATTTATTTGTTTTAATATTTCAATATTCAAAAATATAAATAATCACACATGGAAAGAAAAAGAAAAAACTAAACTTTCGATCAACTTTTTTTTCTTGGTCAATTTGGACTAAAGGAATAGCTAACCAAATTAATATTGATTTTTTTAGCTTTTGTTTTTTTTTCTTTTTCTTTTTTGGTTTGTTTCATACAGCCCAATAGACTGGTTTAGATTCATTCAAATTTGAGAGAAGTCACTTGCAAAGATTCTCAAGTTCACCTTCATACTCATAACGTTTTAGCTTCGTAGGGTAAGAACATGTTGAAGTAGATATGGAATATGTTATATTAAGAAATTATATTATTATTATTATTTAGGATTATTTAAATTTATTATTAGGAGTTATTGTAATTTTAGATAACTAGATTTATGTTTCTTTTTTTTTTTTAATTAGTTTCTAGATTATGTCTAGTTTTCTAGTTGTCTCCAATTGTCTATCCATAAATAAGTTCAGTTATGTAATTGCTTTTCATATTAATAAACAATTATTAAGTTCTTCTACTATAGAACTCTTTTTCTTTGAGTTCTTGTCTTGATGCTTTATTGCTCTTCTACACATTCATCTATTTTAGTCTAAATCTCTCTAATTCTCGCCTTTAATTTCTATTCTCTCTAATCTATCTTATTTATCTCCAGTTATTCTACTAATTCCCTTGCTATTCTACCTATTCTCTCTATTTCTTCTATCTCTTCTCATCTTATCCTACATCAATTGGTATCAGAGCCTAGTTCGTTTTTCTCTACCTATCCTTTAAATTTTTTTCCCTCAAGATCATCAACATTCCAATCATCTCTCCTACTGCCTCCGTTCAGATCTGAATTCACCATTACACTCTGTTCATTTGAGATCTGGTTCAACTGCTCTTTCCCATGAGTCTAAACGCTAATTTATCTCATCACATCATCAAGTCCTGTCCACGCTTTCCTTTTCTTTTAAAGTGGAATGAGTCCCGATTTCAACTTTCAAGATCCTACCTCTTTATTAAGACTCAAAACTTGGGATTGCTGCTTGTTCTATGCTTTAAAGTATTGGTTAATGATGTATTTGAGTTTTAACTCATCGGAGTTGATTTCTCAAACCCGGAAAAAATAATGTAGACATGGAATACATTACATTAAGAAACTATATTACCATTATTATTTAGGATTATTTAGATTTATTATTAGGATTTACTTAATTTTAGGTAACTAAATTTATGTTTCCTGTTTTTATTAGTTTCTAGAATATGTCTACTTTCTTAGTTGTGCCCAATTACCTATCCATAAATAGGCTTAGTTATGTACTTATTTTTCAGATTATGATGAATTAATAAACGATTATTGAGTTTTCTCCTCCTATAGATCGATTTTTCTATGAGTTTTTATCTTGATTCTCTATTGCTCTCCTGCCTATTCATCTATTTCTATCTAAATCGCTCTAATTCTCTCCCTTAGTTCTATTATATTCTCTCTAATCCATCTAATATTTTATCTATCTTATTTATCTCTTGCTATTCTATCAATTCGATCTCTTATTATTCTACCCATTATCTCTCATCTTATCCTACATCACATGTGGTGTTTCCACTTTCTCGCCCTATTCTAATGTGGCATTTAATGCATGATCACCTGATCATAAAAGATGCTCTATATCCTAATGGATACTACTTGGCTTCTGTGTGCCATTTTTGTCGTATGGATTGTGAATTTATTAGTCATATTTTTCTTTGGAGTCGGTACAATATTGACATCTGCTCTTTTATCTCACATTTTCTTGATTACTATGAAGATTGCAATGAGCACACAACTAATATCTCTTTAGAATGTGGCAATTAAGCTGGGTTATGAGTTATATGGTTTGATCATAATCAAGCTATCTTAGAGTCCATTAACATTTCTTTTCATCAGACTATTATTTTCCCTTGGTGTTTAGTTAAAGAGGCAAATTTTTTGCACACTAGCACTATGTTTAAATCTGTGGAGTAACTTCCAGTTTTGGAATGTTTACGCAAATTTCCAAAAATCTATTAATTACGCTAGCACACATAATTTATCATGTTAATTGGTCTTTTCCTCTTTTAGGATTGATTAAAGTTATGGATAGTGCAACACATCTTCTGGATCCAAATGGCCGTGGAGGTGTTTTTCATAATTGTTGGGTGTTTTTCATGCCAATGGATACTTTAATCCAACTCTCTCATTTTGATTCACTTTTGAGGCTGAGCTTTTAGCTATTATTTATGTTATAAAATATGCTTGGAGTAAAGGACCGCACTGTATTTAGTTGGAAAGTGACCTACGAATATTGTTAATTTGTTATTGAAGAGAAGTCATAGAATCCGTTGATACTAATCTTGCTAGATGTCGCTTTTTTCTAGTAGCCTGATATATATAAGTGTATTTTACACTTATCTTTACTATCCTCTCGAGCTTAAGCGTCTTTGAGCTTTTTTTTACTTGTTTTATTGTTTTTGATGCATATTACAGATGAGGCATCGTTTGACGATGAATGTTATTTTTCGGAGCTAAATTGGAGGTAAATCAAGACATTTCGGTGACAAACTTGCACCGTGATGAAATAAGACTGACGAAAGAGCTTTTAAAGTGAAGATAGAAATAAGATAGTTCGGTACTGCAACATCGAAAATTTGGTGCCACAGCCCGAAAATTTTGCACCACAGCCCCAAAACCATGGGGCCACAACCCCTAAACCATGAGGCCGCAGCCCAAAAGCTGTGGGGCTGTAGCCCCAAATTTGTTGCGCCCAGCCTCAATCTCATGACACCGCAGCACCATTATTTGGCACTGCAGTGGCATAGTTCTACCAGTTTTGGTGTCGTAGAGACAATTTGGTGCCAGAGCACCAAAAATTGCATAAAAGGTTGCAAAAATCCCGGGTTTGATTCATGAACATCCTCTATTTAACTCATATTTCACTCATATGGGGGAGTCGGAAAAAACCCCAGCAGCCAAGAGTTCTTAGAGCATTTTTAAGGAAGAAACAACATAAATGAGGAGATTCAAGCCCAAGAAATCAGATTGAAAGCTTCAAAAGCATTTTTTTTTTATTGCCCTTTGAATACAGAGTCAGCTCACTTCTTAGGGAACTACAATCAGCAGCAATGCAACAATCCATACTCCAACTCTTACAATCCGGGATGGAGAAATTATCTAAATTTCTCTTGGATTAACCAGAATCAACAAGGGCAGAATTCTAATGCAAGATCAATACAACATCAAGGATTTCACAATCAAGAGCAACCATCACAAGAGAAGAAGTCGTCTATAGCGGAGACACTTATGCAATACATTGCAAAGAATAAAAACCATCCTTCAAAATTAAGCAGCCACCATGAGATCCTTAGAGATACAACTTGGCCAATTGGCCAACGTTATGACCAACCAGCCTCAAGAAGCATTACCTAGTAATACCGAAGCGAATCCAAAAAATGAGGGTCAGAAGCATTGTAATGCTATTATATTAAGAAGTGGGAAAAAGTTATTAAAAACTGTTGAGAAGCCCACTTCAACATCTAAGCCAATGGTTGAAGAAGTTATTGAGGAAGAGCAAGCCAAAGAGAATGATAGAGAGAAGCCAATTGAAGCTGTGAGCATTAGGAGTCCCTCAACATCACTATCAAAGCCATGTCCTTACAATCCACTACCATCGTTCCTGCAAGCTTTCAAAAGAAGAAGCTTGACCAATAATTCTCCAAGTTCTTGGAAGTTTTTAAACAGCTACACATCAACATTTCTTTTGTCAAGGCACTTGAGCAAATGCCTAGTTATGTAAAGGTCATGAAGGAGATCCTTTCCAGGAAAAGGAGTTTGGGGAAATTTAAGACCGTCCTCTCACGGGGGAGTGTAGTGCCCTTCTTCAAAATAAGCTTCCCCCTAAGCTTGAGGATCTGGGAAGCTATAATATCACGTGCACTATCTATGATCATTTCTTTAGTAAGATGTTGGGTGATTTGAGAGCTAGTGTCAATTTAATGTCATTTTCTGTCTTTCAAAAACTTGGTTTGGGTGAAACAAGGCCAACTACAATAGTGCTCCAATTTGTGAATCGATCTATTAAGTATCCAAGATGAATCATTGAGAATGTGCTTGTAAATATGGACAAGTTGTTCTTCCCAGCTGATTTTATTGTTCTTAACACGGAAAAAGATGAAAGTCATCAAATAATCCTTCGAAGATCGTTCTTAGCAATCAAAAAGACAGTCATTGATGTGTACAAAAGAGAACTTACAATGAGGGTGGAGGACCAAGTGATATCCTTCAAAGTTTTCAAAGAAGTGGATTCTCCTAGCGACATTGATGACTGTTATAGAGTGCATTTGGTGAGGGAGACCATTAAAGACAATTCATTGAAAAAAGCTCCATTGATCAGTCGAGAGGCCTCTATCGTTCATCCCCTTATTGTAGAGGCAAAGAAGGCTCTAGGGGACACCAATGTTGTGGAAGCTCCACAACCTTCTTCTAACTCTAATCCCCTAATTGAAGTCATAGAGACTTCACTCTCCGCCTCTAGCCACCACAAGCCATACAAGAAGGATACTATAAAGTAGGAAACGAAGAAGAAGGGGTATAGTTGTTGGGCTATTTCTAACACAAAAACTCCACAAGTATATGGGTCGCAACAAGTAATATAGAAGGTAAGTGAGTGTTGAATCCCACGAGAAGCAAGCAATTTACAAATGCCAAATACTAACCAAAACTAGTTTGCAATTTATCCAAACAACAATAATTGGATGTTTTGAACAAAAACAACAATGTAAATTTAATGTAAACGAAGATAACGGAAATTAACACTAAACAACCAACGTTAATTTTGCAACAATGATGTAAAACCTAGGGATATAATTTCTCCTCTAACTCCTTCAATTACCCGTTTTCCTCACCGTTCAATCATCTACTTAGAATTAACAAACAAGAACTCAAAGTATTCACAAAATCCTCTCCAAGATATAAGTGAAAATGCCTAATCAAGATAGTATGTGACTCCTAACATAAATTGATTAAACTCGTTAAGTGTGGTAATTCCCAAATAAGTTGCATAAGTTACATAGATATATTCCTATTCTATGTAAACTCACTCTAAACTAGGCAATCCTATGTTCTTCAATCTATGTCCAAACCTAAAATCTCTTTTCCAAGTTCATATAGATTTCACACATCCAATCCATTCAATGGCCAACTAAACAGATGTATTAAGCACAAAATTGAACAATTAACTCATCAGTGAACATCAAGTACAAATGAGGAAAACAACATAAATGAATTACATTAGAGGTTTGATTACATCCCTAGAAAGAGAGTTTAGTTCATAGCTACACAAAGAAGAACACAACAACAATAATATAGTGATGAGTGTGCATTTTACTCACAAATCAAGTATTCTCCAAGTTCAAATAATTTTAAGTTCTCAAGCATTTGTGCTGCTTTAATGTTGTTTTATATTTTTATTGTAGAAAATAAGAAATTGAGGCTTAGTGTATATTTGACACCAAAAAGAGAAGTTTATGAAGCCATTAATAGCCGAAATGGGGACCGGAGCATCAAAGAGAGCTAAAAAGCTCAATAGGACGAGCAGCTAGGCGCCGCGGTGCTCAAAAAGGGTACCACAGTGCCTCAGAACTAGAATGCTGGCACCGCAGTACCCAAATAGTGGCACCAGGGTGCCTCAGCACTGGCACCACGATGCCAGAAATGGGCATCACGGTGCCACTACGATTTCAGCATGCGTAGAAGCCGCGTTTTCCCTATTTTACAGCCACATGTCCACACGTTTTTGGCCAACTTTAAGGGCCATTTTTGACCCTTGATCTAACACCAATGGATGGTTAGATTTCTTCTTTTCTTAGGTCATCTTAGTATCCTTTAAATAGACACTTTAGCCTCTATTTCAAAGGGTGGAGAATTGGAAGAGGAGGCACCCCTTTGAGAGCTAAAATTCCTAGAGAGAGAGAGCTTTGGAGATGAAATTTAGAGAGGATGCTTGAGAGAGATACTTGAAGAATTGAAGGCTTGAAGTTCTACCTCCATAATAGAGTTTTCTCTTCCTCTTTCTCACCCGAATCTCATTTGAATTTTGTAGTGGGCATAATGTATAATTTGTTTAGAATTATGAAATTCTTTATGAGATTAGCCATGGATTCTACTATGCTTGGATTGATTCTCTATCTTAGGATTTGATGTACCTTTTCAATTCTTTATTTTGCTTATTTTTGTTAATTGTTGGCTTACTTTCCACTATCAATTCATTTATGTTTCTCCGTGCTTATTTCTCCTAATTTATGTGGCCAATGAATTAGTTGAACTTATGTTTATGATTTTGATACTTGAGAGAGTTGGATTTCATAAACCGAAATTGAGAAACATAGTTTAGGTTGTTGTGAGACCGAGAGAAGATCAACACCTAGATAATCAAATTAGGAAGTAATTAAGGGCTAAAACTTAATGAGTGCTTAGGGAACTGGATTAGATAGAGATATCAACTTGGGTACTTAGGCATATTGTCTCATTCGGCACTCGAGAGAGGGAATGAGGTTAGATTAGGTCTCCTGATTGGTGAATTTAATGGAATTAGGCTAACAATTGCTTAATATGACGAATTTAGGAGTAATAAGGGGAAATCATGTCCTTAGTACATTAGTGCATAGTAATTTTCATATTTTATTTATGTAATTTTTTTTATCTTTATTTTTATTCATTTTATTTCAAATTCATTTAGTTTTGATGCCTAGATAAAATTAGGTTATGATAATTTTGGTACTTAAAAACTAATCTAAAATCCAATCTCTATAGATCGACCCTTCTTTTTGCTATACTAGTTAATTCTAGATTTTACTAGACTTGCTAGGTTAGTTAATAGGAGGTAATTATAAATGTTAATTTGGTATTGGGCATTTATTTCAAACGACTAAACGTTTTTTTCTATTATCATATAGCTCATACATGTCCATGGCAGAAAAACAAAAGAATAACAGAGGAAGGTTAGAAAAACTCTTTGAAGCTTCTTCCCACTGCTGGTTTCCTCCTGAATCCTCGTCATTCCTTCTGCTCCTTGTTGTTTCTCCTTTAGAAATTCTCTCTTACTCTCTCTAACTTTGGCTGCTAGGGTTTCTCCCACGTTCTTCTAGTAGATGAGCTGAAGAAGATATAAATACAAGAGGAAAACCGGCCACGATCCTGAATTTCTGCAATATGTTTCTGCTCCTAGATAATGTGGCGTCGCGGCGCCAAGACAGTCGAGTGAGTTGCACCGCAGTGCCAGACTGTGGCACTGCGGCGCCACATTATCCAGGAGCTGGCGCTGCGGTGCCGCGGCGCCACTTCCTGGCGCTGCAGCGCCTGCTCTCTGGAACTTTTGGAGCTGCGGCGCCAGTTTGGTGCCGCAGCACCCAGTTTTGCTGAGTTTCTCCCAATCTGGCACTACTACAAACAACTGCTAAGATATTAGTCGTCCGTCTTTGCTCGCAAACGATCGAAATCGCCTTGTTTAGCCTCAGTTTCTTCTGAAAAGTCGGAATTCTCCTCTCAATGACTTTTCACCTGAAACAAACATCAAAAACAACAAAATACGTAAAAAGAGCTCAAAGACGAGCAATTCCTAAGCTCGAAAGGATAGTAATGATAGGTACCCAACTCGTCCTCGAGCCAAAACAACAAATAGAAAAACAAGAATAACACACAATAAAAATTAAAACACATAATCGAAGCTTTTGAATGAGGCTAACTTTGTCTTAAAACTCTCTAAAATAACTATAACTCAAAGGAAACTAAAAGCATCACAACAGCTTAGAATTTCAATTCTGCTAGCAGTTTCACTTTATTGTCAACTCTTTTCATGTGTGTAATAGTTGTTCACATTTAACCCTTCGTACTCAGATTGCTTTATGCAGACTTAGAATACATACTAAGAACTGTCTCAATAAAAGTAAAATAGTCATCTCATAAGCTCGTTTTTCATG
Source organism: Trema orientale (assembly GCA_002914845.1). Taxonomy (NCBI): domain Eukaryota; kingdom Viridiplantae; phylum Streptophyta; class Magnoliopsida; order Rosales; family Cannabaceae; genus Trema; species Trema orientale. Next base: position 909,188 of record JXTC01000092.1, on the reverse strand, counting down.
TCAATCTCCATTAATGTAGAATAGCACTAAATCAAAGATTAATAGGTCTTTAATCGGCTCTTAATGTGAGGCTTGAGTATGGGTGGATGGAATGGTATCAATTAGGCTAATTCACACCATAGATGCCCTTTTTCCTCAATGAATACAATTCTCTCAAGCATACCACAACAATTTCCCCTAAACTTAGTTTTTTGACCAATTTTTCAATTTTTTTTTTTTTTTAACAATTAACTACCAATTGGTAGCTAAACTTCTTCCTAGAAAAAGATTTCTCATCTTTCACAACCATTCTCACACTTCACCACAAGCTCATAATTTACTTCCATGCATCTATAGTGTGAAGTGACGTATTGTCAGTAAGAGGAGTTTATTGGGCTCAAAATAAATCGAAAAGGCTAAGAAATTTGGCTCAAATAGGGTGACTAAGGATATTACAGTTAATGGGCAGGCTTGAAAGGCTCAACCAGTCCAAAATGGCCTACGTCATTTCTTCGATTTTTATGCTATCTAGGATTTCGCCTTGATTGACAATCGAACAGGTTCTAAGATGACATGAAACTAAATATTTTTTTAAGCCACAAGAATAAAACTACTCTAAGTAATTCAAAGCTAAACGCTCACACTATGTGCAAAATGTGTTCAAGAGTTGTTCTCTACGCAAAACCACAAAAGATTAAGCACACAAACAGCCATGATACTAAATGTTTCTAAAGAGTTATTTCACACAAACTCACAAAAATATCATTGACCGCTAACCTCTGTCAAAAGCTCTCAAACAACACACAATCAAACAACTAAACAAAAAGTAAGCACATACTAAGAATGAAAGAAAAACACTCAATAAACTTAAATAAAATAAAGAAAAATAGTTTAACAGTTTAACCAATTAAAATGTTGTCGAAGACGAAATAGGTAAGTACTAGAAACTCCCCCCAAACTTAAAGTGTGCATTGTCCCAAATACACTAAATATGAAATAACAAGGAGGAATAAGCAGTTACCTGATCGAGGCTGCTCAGTCTCCAAGGTGCAGTAGTCGGCTAGTTGGTCACGTTCAGCTGATGGTGGTAGCGGCAGTAGTACCACAGAAGAGCAAGTTTCCCCCCCCCCCCCTTAAATTGGAGCTGGGGCGCCAAAGCCTGGAAAAAAATTTGAAAAGTTTTTTTTTTTTTTTTGGGGCAGTGGTGCCGCAGCGCGAAAAAATGGTGCCTGGGCGCCACTGCCTGGGAAAATTGGCACTGGGGTGCTATGTCTCTATTTGTAGCTCCTCAGAGTGGCACTGGAGCGCCAAATTGAGCTCCTGGGGTGCTAAAATGACCATTATCTTCAAATCTTCTTTAATCAAGCCCCTTCACCAACACCTTCATAATTTTGTCTTCAACACAATCACCACGAAAGAACTTCAAAAACATGCTTCCCTTTTTATTCCCATTCTTGGGTTGCCTCCCAAGTAGCACTTGTTTAACATCCCTAGCTTGACATGGCTACTCTTTATGGAGGATTGGGTGAAGCAATGGGTGATTTAGCTCAATGGAGTGCCCCTCCTAGGTACTCCTTCAGCTTCTAAACATTCACCTTAAGTCTTCTACTTGCACCATATGTAGACACATTAGTCCTTATGGATTGCCCCAACCATCTTGACTTGACCTTGCCTGGGAAGATTTTTCGACAAGATGAACCAAGCACAGCTCTTAGTCCCGGTTCAAAATGATGATCACCACATCTTTTCTTCTTCATTCTAATCTTGCTCGTATCCTTCTTGTAAGGCTTTTGGTGGTTGGAAAGGGAGAGTGGCTTCTCTAAGACTTTAGTCGGAGGATTGGACTTAGAGAGATTCTGTGGAGCTTCTACAACATTGGTGCTCCCTAGATTCTTCTTTACCTCTTTATCAACGTGATGAATGATAAAGACTTCATGACTGATCGATGGAGCTTCTTTCAGTGCATTGTCTTCAATGTTTTCCTCCACCAAATCTACTTTGTAGCAGTCATCAATATCACTAGGAGAGTCCACCTCCTTAAACACATTGAGGGATATAACTTGGTCTTCCACCGCCTAGTAACTTCTCCTTTATACACATCAATAACCGCCCTCGCGGTTGCTAAGAATGGTTGTCCAAGGAAAAGTAGAAGATTTTCATCTTCCTCCATGCCAAGAACAATGAAATCAGTTGGGAAGAATAACTTTTCTACTTTCACAAGCACATTCTCAATGATTCCTCTTGGATATTTGACAGACTGATCCGCAAATTAGAGCGTAGCTGTTGTAGGCCTTGCTTCACCCAAACCAAGTTTTCTAAACACAGAGAATGGCATCAAATTGACACTCGCCCCGAAATCACATAACGCCTTACCAAAAAAGTAGTTGCCAATAGTGCAAGGAATGTTGAAGCTTCACGGATCCTCAAGCTTAAGAGGAAGCTTGTTTTGGAGAATGGCACTACACTCCTCCGTGAGAGCGATGGTCTCATATTCCCTCAATCTCCTTTTGTTAGAGAGGATCTCCTTCATGAACTTGGCATAGCTCGGCATTTGCTCAAGTGCTTCAGTGAATGGAATGTTGATGTACAGGTGCTTGAACACGTCCAAGAACTTGAAAAATTGTTGGTCTAATTTCTCCTTTTGGAAGCATTGAGGAAAAAGCAGTGGTGGATTGTATGGATATGGCTTTAATAGTGATGTTGAGGGACTATCAATGTTCATCTCTTTGATTGGCTTCTCTCTATTATTCTTTTTGGTTGGCTCTTTCTCAATAGCTTCTTCAACAATTGGCTGGAATGATGAAGTAGGCTTCTCAACATTTTTCACTAACTCCTTCCCACTTCTCAATATGATGGCATTACAATGCTCCTTGCCTTCATTTCACAGAAATGGCACTGCAATGCCTGCTCTCTGGAACTTTTGGCGCTGCCGCAGTGTCTAATTCTGCTGAGTTTCTCCTAGTCTGGCGCTACTACAAATAACTGCTAAGATATCATTCGTCCGTCTTTGCTCGCAAACGATCGAAATTGTGTTGTTTAGCCTCGGTTTCTCTTGAAAAGTCGGAATTCTCCTCTTAATGACTTCTCACCTGAAACAAACATCAAAAATAACAAAATACGTAAAAAGAGCTCAAAGACGAGCAATTCCTAAGCTCGAAAGGATAGTAATGATAGGTGTAAAATACACCTATCAATGGTGATCATCATTTGAGTCGGGACCAAGGGGTGTGCTTGGTACATCTCGCTTAAAACTCTTCCAGGACAAGCTTAAGTCAAGATGGTCAGGACCATTTAAAGAGACTAATGTGTCTCTATGTAGTAAATTAAGGTAGAAAATAAGAACCCAACTAGAAGAGTCAATGTGAATGTTTAAAGGCTCATGGAATACTTAGGAGGAGAGCTTGATCGAGCTATATCATCCTTTGCCTTGATCGATCCTTATTGAGGAGTGACAATGTCAAGCTAGGGACATTAAACAAGTGCTACTTGGGAGGCAACCTAAGCTTATTAAGTTAATAAAGAAAGAAGCATGTTTTGAAGTCCTTATGTTGTGATTGTGTTGAAGACAAAGTGATGAAGGTGTAAGTGGTGAGGCTTAATTGCAAAGAAATTAAAGAGTTGTTGTCATTTTGGCTCCTCAGCAGCTCAATTTGGCGCTCCAGTGCCACTTTGGAGTGCCACCAACAGAGATTTGATGCTGCAGTGCTACAGAATGGCACTATAGTGCCGAATTTTGCTAGTTGCCCAGGTGTTGGCGCCGCAGCGTCACTTTTGGCACCGCGATGCCACGTATTGCTATCATTTTGGCACCTCAGACTGTCATAATGGCACTACGGCACCAAAAACAAATTGGCCACCAGACCAGGTGGTGGCATTGTAGTGCCAGTTCGGTGCGGCGACGCTACCCTAAAAAAAAATAAAAATAAAAACAATTGCTCATTTCCAGCCACTGCCGCCACCACCAACGTCGGCTGAGAGCAATCACCTTGGCAACCACAACACGTTGGAGACCAACTGAGTAGCCCCCATTTAAGTAAGGACTTACTCCTTATTATTTATGTTTAGTGTATTCGGGACAATGCACACATTAAGTTTGGGGGGATTTTCTAGTGCTTGCCTATTTTATCTTCGAAAGTATGTTAATTGGTTAAATTTTTAGACTGTTCCGTTTGTTTTATTTTAGTTTGTTCAGTTTTTTCTTTCATACTACTTGTTTATCTTTTTTCTGGTTGTATAAATGTGTATTGTTTGGAGTTTTTGATGGGGGTTCACTATCGATGATTTGATTAAGAGTATGTGTGAAATAACTCTTTGGAAATATTTAGTACTATGACTATTTGTGTGCTTAAATCTTTTGTGGTTTTACTTTGTGAACAACTCTTAAACACATTTTACACGTAGTTGTGAGCATTTAGCCTCGAATTGCTTGGAGTAGCTTTATGGCTTAGAAAATTTTTATTTTCATGTCATCTTGGAACCTATTTAATTGTCAATCGAGGCGAAATCTTAGGTAGTATGAAAATTGAAGAAATGATATAGGCCATTTTAGACCGGTTGAGCTTTTCAAGCCTACGAGTAAATTTAATGTCATTAGTCTCCCCCATTGAGCCTATTACTCAGTCGTTTCATTTTTTGAGCCCCATAAACTTTTCTTACCAATAAATACATTCTCAAACTACCTCTCTTTATACTGTACATGCATGAAAGTGAATTGTGAACTTTTGGTGAAGAGTGAAAGGTTTATGGAGAACGAAGAAGGGAAGTCTTTTTGAAGGATGAAGTTTAGCTATCTTAAATTGGTAGTTGATTGTTAAAAAAAAAAAAAAACATTTGTAGTGTGTAGTCGTTAAATGGATTCTCAGGATGAATAAAGGGGTTAGACAAAGAAAACATGAAAATGGGTCAAAATCAAGTTTGGGGAAAATTATTGTGGTATGCTTGAGAGAATTGTATTCATTGAGCAGAGGGCATTCGTGGTGCGAACTAAGCCAAAAGGACTACCATTCCATGTACCCATACCCAAGCCTTGCGTTACAAGCCATTTAAATACCTATTATTCTTCAATTTAGTGTTGTCCTATATTAGTAGAGAGTGGCATGAAACGCGGGCTTATGAGATGACTACATCACGTTTAATGAGAGGACTTTGATTGTGTAACCTAAGTCTGCATACGGTGATCTGAGTGTAAGGGTTAAATGTAAGCAACTAGCACACACACACTAAGAATAAAAACAGAGAGAAAGCACTAGGAGAATTGAAAATCTAAACTTTTACGATTCTTTTAGTTTTCCTCGAGTTATAAATTTTTCAGAAAGTTTTGAGACAAGGTTGACCTCATTCAAAAGCTTCGTTAGTTTTGTCTAGATTTTGCTTTTATGTTGTATTGACATATCACGTTTTGTCATTTCCTGCTTATTCTTTCTTTTGTTTTAGCTCAAGGATGAACTTTTACTTGAGTATAGGGGAATTTGATAAGTGTATCTTACACTTATCTTTACTATCCTCTCGGGCATAAGAATTGCTCATTTTTTAGCTCTTTTTATTTGTTTTATTATTTTTGATGCATATTTCAGGTGAGGCATCATTTGGTGAAGAATGTTATTTTTCAGAGCTAAATTAGAGATAAATCAAGACTTTTTGGTGACAAACTTGTACAGTGATGAGAAGAGACCAGTGAAAGAGCTTTTAAAGTAAAGATAGAAGTGAGGCAGTTCGCTACCACAATACAGAAAATTTGGCACCGCAGCCCCAAAACCATGGGCTACGTCCCTAAAACCATGAGGTCGCAGCCCTAAAACCGTGTGGTTGTAGCCCCAAATTTGTGGCGCCACAACCTCGATCTTATGGCACTGCAACACTATAATTTGCACTACAGTGCCATTGTTCTGCCAGTTTTGGTGTCGTAGTACCAATTTGGCGCCGCAGTGTCAAAAAGTGCAGAATAGGTTGCAAAAAAATCCCAGATTTGATTCGTGAACATCATCTATTTAACTCCTCTTTCACTCATCTGAGGAAGTCGAAAAAAACCACAGCAACCAAGGGTTTTTAGAGCATTTCTAAGGGAGAAACAATACAAAGGAGGAGATTCAAGCCCAAGAAATCAGATTAGAAGTTTCAAAAGAGTTTTTCTTTCCTCTTGCTCTTGTCTTTCTCGTCTATTTTCTACAAATGAATATGTATAAATTTTATTATATTTGTTGTGATTCATTTTATATGAACATGAGCTAAACTTGATTTTTAGGGAGGTAATTGAACCTCTAATATAATCCAATTACTCTGTTTTCCTCAATTGTTCTTGATATCTATTGTTGAGTTGGTTGTTCTGTCTTGAGCTTAATGCATCTATTTTCTTGGCCATTAAATAGAGTTGTGTCGTGAAACCTATGTGAACTTGGGAAGAGAAATTTAAGTTTAGACATAGGTAGAACAACATAAGATCACCTAATATGGGATGAGTTTGCATAGGATAGGAATATACCAATGTAACTTGTGCAACCTTTGTGTGAGAATAACCAAACTAAATAAATCTAGTCAATTTATGTTACGAGTAACATAATAGCTTGGCTAGCCGTTTTCGCTTATGTCTTAGAAAGGAGTTTGTGAATATATTTGAATTCTCAATTACTAACTCTAAATGGATGATTGAATTATAAGGAAAATTAGTAGTTAGAGGAGTTAGAGAGTAGATTGCATCCCTAGGTTCCTTATCATTGCTTTTAGAACAAACTTTATTTACTTTGTTTCGATTTTAATTCTTGCATTTTATATTATTATTTATATTTTGATTCTTACCTAAAACAATCAATTATTATTGTTTGAATAAATTAGAAACTAGTTTCGGTTAGTAATTACCACTTTGTGAATCAAATACTCTCCGTGGGAATGATACTCTGTTATTATCTATATTATAATTTATTGCGACCCACATACTTGCGGTTTGCGTGCTATAAATAGCCCAACACAACCCTCACAAAACATTTTCGAGTTTCACACATTTATTGAGAAAGAAATACTTTTAAAGATGCTCTTTCTACTTTTGCAGTGGATTGTCAATATGCCGATATGGTTTGTTTTAATAATCTTGGTTGGATGTGTATACTTTTTCTTTCTGGATTTTTCCCGCTTATATTTTTATCAAGATGTGATTTAATGAGACATACTCAGGTGTCGCTAGCGTCTTCCTTTCCATGTGTCTTCTTTTGTGTTTTTTTCCTAGTAGTAAACTTTTTGTATTCTTGCCTTTTAGTGTAGTGCTTTCCGGTTACTCTAGATAAGTGCCAACATAGTTGGAATATGACTAGATTGACCCATTTTCTATGCTATAAGGTAGTCCGGTTAATCCAAAAGAGGAAAAAAAAAAAAAAAAAAAAAGCGCTACCGAGTAAGGTCATTGAACGTTCACACAAGATTAATTTCTTTAACTATGTTCATTTCTAGTTTTATACAGTAACATCCATGTATCTTAAGACCTCTAAAACTAAGTTGATTTTATAGAAATCTAAATTTTAACAATCATCGTGCACCTTGTTCATACATATAAATAGTATACGTAAGACTTGAGTTCGACAAGTACAGACTAGCTAGTAAATAAATATGGAGGAAGAAATTTGGCTGTCACATTTTCCGTGCTTTAACTTTTGAGTTTTTAGCCAAATGGCCGAAATTGGGCTATAGTTTTCAAATCGCCTTTTTTCAACATTATTAAAAAGTGTCCGAATTTTGAAAAATATTTTACAAATAGCTCTTTTTCGTATTTAATATATTAAAATATGTTGATTTATTTTTTGAAAATTGATTTATTTTTTAAAAACATTGATTTATTTTTTCAAAACATTGATTTACTTTTTCTAAAATTGATTTTCTTTATTTAATATATCAAAATATATTGATCTATTTTTTAAAGTTGAATTACTTTTTAAAAAATTGATTTATTTTATAAAAAAATAGATCAACTAAAAACGGCTGTTTATCAAAATAAAATTGAAAAATAATCATTTATTAAATAGGTGTAAGAAAGTGCCAGTTTTAAATTTATCGTAGAAAAGGCCATTTCTTATTAACACTCCTAATTTTTACCTACAACCGTTTGTTTTAATTGGTTAGTTAGATTTACATCAATTCTTACTGTGAACTCCCAAATTTACCCCTAATTCTTTTACTAACTATTGTGATTTAAAATCGTAGTAGGTTAAATAACTTGGAAAACATTGTTATATATACTTTAAATATAATTGTTATTTGACAAAATTTAAACTTTTTTTTTTTTTTTTTACGTTGGATAGGTAGAATTAGACTTTAAACCTCAACATTAGAGATAGGTGTGGATACTATTCATGTTAAAAAAAAAAAAAACAGGTAGGTTACTTCGTATTCAATAAATGTGTACTACTCTTACAAAAAATGAATCTCTTGCCTCAAGGGTATGACGTTATGTATCATTGCCTTGAGCGGGCATTGAATAGTTTAACCCACATCCACATGCATTAGAAGGGACAAAATATATAGGAAAAAAAAAAGAGCGAGAGAAAGAGAACAAGACTAGAGGGCAGACCAATGGTGCTCGTAATAAGAAGCTAAACAAGGATTCAGAAAAGAAACAAAGAAGAATGCCAATGAGCCACATTCCGTTGGATGAAAATCATCCATCCGAATTGTTTTGTATAGGTTTCTTTATCATTTTAATTATGAGTCTTATGTGCTGATAGTGCTTAACTCGTATTTAGAGTCTTGTATATATTTGTGAAGTCTTTGTTTAACTAAATTTAAAGTCTTAGTTTGTTAATACTATTTTATCTATTAAAAATATTTTAAGTCTTATAAAAGATAATTGAAAGGGTTCATACCATGATGGTCTTTTGGTGCATGCGGAATAAATATGTGGGTACGGGCATGAAATATTTGCACTGGTTAGTAACTGACAATTATATGACGATTTTCCTGATTTAGTGAAGATAATATTCTTAATTGTGTCCTATGAACATAGACAATATTGATTGAACCACGTTAAATTTGTATACTCTGCTTTGTATTTTCTCATAATTCTTTGATGTTAATTGGACAATATGTTAATTGGACAATATATGTTGATTTTATGAAAGTGTACTTCCACAATACAAATTTCCATGTTCCTTAGTAAAATCACTCGAGCGTAATTACCTTTTTATCTTTTTAATGGACGTTGAAATGGATTGCACTCTCAACTCTCTAACATTTCTTACTAATTGAAATTTTTTTTAACCAACAAAATTTTTAAAGAAAGAAAATCAAGAACCCCAACTAATTAAGTTAGCACCCTTTTCTCTTCTCAATTTTTGTTAAAAGTTCAATCACACAAATTCTTGAAAGTACTCTTTCTCAAGTACGATCGAATTAAACTTCTTTAAATTAAATTTGGCAAATCTTTTCCAATCCCAGTACCCCTTTTGTTCAATTACACATATTTTATTGACCTAAATAAATTTCCAAATCTGGAATTTGGTTGATATCTTTGTTATTTTGTTCCACAATTAAGTTTGCTTCTGAGCAAAGTAATTAATATAGAACCTAACCAATAAAATTATTTTCAGTCAGATGAAAAAAAAAAAGCAGAAAATAATTATAAGGAAGAACTTCTCTTGTTTATAATTAGATTCCTTCCCAGTGAATACAGGATATGCAAGCAAATATAATATTATCTTATATAGGCTGGACCTATATATCATACAAAATTATTGAAAATTAATGGTGGTCTTGTCTAGTGTCATTTGCAGGACATGATCGAAAAAGCAAGTTTTGTTTAGCATGCAGGAAACTGTAAGAGACGCTGTCTGAGTTTTCTAATAAATTTTGAGACTATAAATTGATATGGCGTGATTCGTGGGGCAGGAATGGGACGGTGAAATTAGAATAGAAGAACTTTTCGTCCCATTCTTTAAGATTATCCTTAAAAGTGACGAGTATACTACTAATTAGGCTAATTTGTCTGAATATCAATAGTAAGATCCTCAATTGATTAAAATCTATTATTTAATTCATGATTGTACAACATAAACATTTAGATTGAAACCAATTATTAGTTGATTAAAATATATCAATACTATCGGACATATGGAACACATGGGTCTCCACATATATATTTTTTTATAATCCTTACTTCATGATATATAGTTTGCTAGGGCTTCGGTAACTTTACAAACCAACATACAAAACTGGAAAAGTCTTCTTTTTCCTTTGGTCCTTCTTTTCTCTCTGATTCCCATAATAATACCACATGGCCTCTATTCTTCATCCTTCCAATCATTATGATCTCCAACATAACAAAAATAATATTGAACAAACAATTGGTGAGAACAGCACCTTTAGCAGCTTAGAAATTACAGGAGCAGTAGAGATGGAAATAGCGAGTAGGAATCCAAATCGCCAGAGTTCGAATTCCGCCGCTTTTGACCAAACTCGGCTTCCAGAAGATCATCAGGGACTTTTCGTGACATGGGAGGATCTGTGGGTGACTGTTTCCACCGAAAAGAACAAAAGCAAACCGATCCTCCAAGGAGTAACGGGTTATGCTAAGCCAGGAGAGCTCTTGGCCATAATGGGTCCTTCAGGCTGTGGCAAGTCCACTCTTCTTGATGCATTAGCAGGTAAATTGTTATAGGCGTTTGTAAAATAGTCTTTTTCTTGAAGAGCACTTATAGAGAAAAGATTTATCTTTAATTTAAGAAGTTTTCAGTACAAAACTTCTAATTATATTAAGTTAAGCTTGGCCACGCTTGAAAGGCAAAAATTATAACCTAAAAATGTATATTACCTAAGAGTTTTAAAAATAGATCTATTACGAAAAAAGATACTTCAAAAAAATCTAGTTTTTTAAAAGACTTCTAGTTTGCTTAATGAGAAATTTACAATAACTATATTATATATATACATATAAGAGTTTATTGCAGATTAAGTTTTTTATTGCCGGTAATTTTTTATGTATTACTAACTACGACATTATATATAGATATAAATATCTTGTTCATAACATACATACATGTGCATGTTGGAATATGTTAGTGATAGTTAACTCTTCATAACTATTTTAAGCTTTAATTATACTTTCTGTTTGAACGAGAAGTCTAAATAAAACCTGATCCATAGCTTAATTAGTCTTAGAGAGGATTTATAATAAATAATGCGAAATATAACATGAAGGTATTTATAATATTTCACATGTACATATATACGTTTTATTTTGCTTTTTAAAGAGATCTAGTTTTCGTTCTACGTACGTTAATAATTTAGAGAGATCAAATCATCTCAAATACATATATATATATATATATCTTCATATCATGACAAAAATCTTCACCTTATCAAATTGAGGTCGATTCTTATGTGCCATTATAAAACAAGATATATGTAAGAGTATTAAATGTTTCGTTATACGCGTTTGGCAAGACTTTTAATTAAAGTTTTCATAAAAAAAAAAATAAATAAAAGTACTTTTAACTAAAGTGCATTCTTTTTTATATATATAAAAATTGGGGAGAGCTACAGTAAGGGCGCCTTACGTAGGGCCACCCTTTATATAGCGTTTGATGAGAATCTGTGGGAAATAACAGAAATCTGTGGGGAATCTGTTTATACACAGATTCCCATCAAAACTACTTTTCTACTATTGACTATTAATCATTAATAAAAAACAGTGATGGAAAGAAGTTCATGCGGATGAATTAAACGATTAGAGAACTTACGGCAGCCCGTTCCTTTGTTGCATGGTGAGCTTAATATTATGAACGGCGCTGCTAAATTAAAGCTCGTCTCTCGTAAGTTGTAACTAACACAACCTTTTATCAATACATGTACAGCCCGTGGAGTTTCATATTATATTTATATAAAGTGGCATATTTTTATATGCTTCTTTGTTTTTTTTTTTTTGGGTACATTTTTTCTCTTTTCAATTTCACCAATTTCACTAATTAAGACGAAAGTTTTTGACCAAGACAGCTCAAAATATTTACTTTTTCCACATTTTCTCTCTATTTGCAGGAAGACTGAGTTCAAAGACAAGGCAGAGTGGGGATATTCTGATAAACGGACACGAACAGACTCTGGCTTATGGAACATCGGTGTGACGTGTTTATTTTCTAGATTAGAAGCTAACAAAATTGACACTTCTGTTTAAGCCATAAATACGACTATACATGTGTAGAGATACAGATATATAGACTATAATTTAGTTATTTTTAATGTTTTAACTTAAAAAGTCTACTATATATATCAAAAGATAACAAGAATATTAAGAAGTCGAGTATATGGTCTATAACATGGAGAATTTTAGAGTGATAAATTTCGTTTTAATCTCCCAAAAATTGAGTTTGTTTCTTACAATCATCTTCATTCTAGGCATTTTAACTCTTTGCAAAATTAGAAAAAAAGAGTGCAAACGGATTGGTGAATGAATAGTGTTTTTTTTTTTTTTTTTTTAAAAAAGTGGGGCTTAACTAATGACCTCCACTTATTACAAATTAAAGGAAAATACCTAATACTACCCAATCCCCACCCTACCCCATTAGGGATAATTGGCTTTCACGCCTACCCCGGTGTGACTCGAACCTAGGACCGAGATCCTAGGTAGTGGGTGCTCTTACCACTTGAGCTAACCCACTTCGTCGGTGAATGAATAGTGTTAATTCACTAACAAAGTTCCATTATGTATATTTCAAGATATGGTCTCCTCATATTCAAACCTTAGCAGTTTTGTATTTAAAGAAAAAAGAAAACTCTTTACAATTTTCTTTTTCTTTTCTTTTCGAAGGAGAAAGCTCCTTTACAATTAATTAAATTGTAATAGTTTCTACTTTTATTTATTTTTAATATATTTTGTTGTTCTTGAGTTGATAAGTGCCATTTTCTTATACTCCTTTAATCTTTGTTTTTAAATAACAAAATATTATAAATTCAGATGAAGTTTCCTTATATATGTATGTACTCCATAATAACATATTTTCTTCAAGGAAGAAAAATCCAAGGGAAACGAAACTTTTAGACAGTTGACGAGGTAAAACAGAAATAAATATATTTATAATTTACACAAAAATCTAACCCTAGATTTTCTTCGGTAATCAATTTTGGACTCATGCTTTGAATCCCACAGGCCTACGTTACACAAGACAACGCTCTGATAACGACCTTAACTGTAAGAGAAGCCGTTCACTACTCAGCTCAGCTGCAGCTGCCCGACTCCATGTCGGCCGCGCAGAAGAAAGAGAGAGCCGAGATGACCATAAGAGAGATGGGCCTTGCCGATGCCGTCGACACCAGGATAGGCGGCAGCGGGTGGGGGACGGCGAACGAGGGCGGCCTCAGCGGGGGGCAGAAGAGGAGAGTCAGCATCTGCATGGAGATCCTGACGCGGCCGAAGCTTCTCTTCCTCGACGAGCCGACGAGCGGGCTCGACAGCGCCGCTTCTTACTACGTCATGAGCAGAATTGCGGCCTTGGAGGTTCGTAGTCGGAGGGGCATCGGAGCGGGCGGTTCGAGGACCATTGTGGCTTCCATTCATCAGCCGAGCTCCGAAGTTTTTCGGCTTTTTGACAGTCTTTGCCTTCTTTTTGCCGGCAAAACGGTGTATTTTGGTCCGGCTTCTGCGGCAAATGAGGTAAGGGTTTTCAATATTTTATTATTTTATCATTTTTGTGATGGAGGAGGAGGTTAGGGTTTTTGAACCAACTTGACGATTATGTTTTAGCCAATTAGTGATTATGGAGTTTGACTTCATAGTTTTTAATTAATTATATACCATAATTGCATATATTTTGCTTATATTATAACACAACAAATCATCTGCTATACGATTTGATAGTGAATCATAGTATAAGATTTTTGGTTTTGGAATTTTTTTAAGACGAACCGAGTAATCCGTTCATAAATAATATTAATTAACTCAATTCAACTAATTACAATTCTTTTAAAAAAATTTTAAAAAAAAATGATGAGACACGAAACGGAATTAAACCAGCAACCAAATAGCAACGGTTGAGTCGGTGCGTTTTTTGTATAAATAAATTTGATTAAGAGCACCAACGAGGAGAGTGACAAGTCACATCAACTTTGTTGGCACCCAATTAAACTTGTCGAAAAAGCCCGGAGCAAACAGAGTGTAGAGTCTATGATTTAGTTAATTATATTCTTAAAGTAGGAAAATTATTTTTCGAAACAAGAATTTTAAAAATAAATGATTATTTTGAACTCTTATTTAGTAGCTGAATTATGATACGAACTAATTTCGTATAATATTTTTGGATAAACAAATGAACAATAGCAAAATATAATTATTGTACATTACATCCCAATTAGGTTAGCACTTTTTCCACGACAATCTTTTGTCACTCTGAGCCATATTATATAAAACATTAAATAAAATGTTTACGACCACATACAAAACTCTGAAAACTATTATACAATCGAAAACAACCAAGGAGAGATATAGCGTAAAAGAACTAATCTAATTTGGTATAGTTTTAACAACTCTAAAATAATATTGTACGTAGCAGATGATGAAACTTACCGAGGGTACATGCTGGACTATGGCCAGTTTTACAGTGTAATTGGATAGAGTTTCGTTGTGATGAACAGATTAAAGTCTAATCAGATTTTTTATACTTCCCCAAGAATCAAGATATAAGTAGATTGTTGTTTCAAGTCATATATAGATAAGATTGCTAGTTAATTATTCTTCTCGTAATTGTATAATAGAGTGGCTAACTGTATAGCTCAATGGGCTGTCTCTCATAAATATATAGTGATTCTTTGATTAAGGAATCCATTTGGATAAAGGATGTTACACATTTGAATGAAGTTCCCTTTTTCTTTCAAAAAATTAATAAATAGAATGTATGTAGCGTTTTGTTTTGTTCTCTCTCTTTTTTTTTTTTTTCTTTTTTTTTTTTCAGTATAGGTTGAATAATTAATAATTAATTAACTCCTGTACTATTTGTTTGAATTGTTTTGTACAGTTTTTCGCAACGAGTGGTTTTCCTTGCCCGACTCTTCAAAATCCATCTGATCACTTTCTGAAAACCATAAACAAAGACTTTGAAGTAGAAAAGGTAATGCAATAAGATCGTGCCGATTAGTACTTTAATTTTGTGGGGCTTGAAGAAAGCATTATTGATAATCTTGTAACATTTCCTAGAAAAGTACTTATCTAATTTCTTGTATAAATAAATTAACATCGGTAATCATTACAGGATATTGAGCAAGGCTTCTTAGTCGGAGCAGTACCCACAGTAGAAGAAGCCATTGATACTCTCATAAAGTCTTATAAAGAGTCTGAATATTACCAGCAAATTCGAAGACAAGTAGCAGAAATATGCAGTACTAAACAGGTTCTAGCCAAATATTATAACCCAATTCTTGCAATCCAATTTGGTTATTGATAAAAAAAAAGTAAAAAATAAAAAAAAAAAGGGTGAAAATACGTCTTTACACTGAACAAGTATTGTAATAGTGTTCGATCCATTTGAAAAAAAAAAAAAATACGATTCAATCTCGGGACAAAAACGACTCACACGCGACAATTTCGACCAAAAATACTTGATGTCCGATTTCAGTTAAACTACTAAAACGACAACTACCAAATTTATTAGGACCACTCAATTGTATATACTAATTTAAGTGTTTACACTTTAGGGACCAAAGGCTAAAGTCTAGAGCACAATATTTAATTAGAAGCTCAGTGACTAAAAATGACATTCTTGAACCCCAGGATTATTGTGACGCATTGGGGAAGAAGAGAACCCACGCTAGTTTCCTTACTCAATGTCTTGTTCTTACGAGAAGATCATTCAAAAATATGTACCGAGATCTGGGCTACTACTGGTTCCGCCTTGCTATCTATGTTGGCCTGGCTCTTGGGCTTGGCAGTATCTATTACAATATTGGCGATAAAAATAGATCAATTCAGGTACGTTATATATTAATGAGAGAGAAAAAAAGCATACTGACTTCTTGTTCAAATTATTTGTTCGTCACAATTATATATAGTTATTTACTAGTTTTCCTTTTGTATATAGTTTTGATTGGATGTTTCATCATCTCTTAGTGCAAGTCACTCTAAAATTCACGCCAAGCTTACACTCATCAATAATCAAGATATACAGGATTTGCAATTAATCTTGGCACAATTCAGTTGACTAATAATATTATTCTTTGTGCTTTTCACTGTTCCAGGCAAGAGGTTCACTGATTATGTTTTTAGCTTCATTCTTAACTTTCATGACTATTGGTGGATTCCCTTCATTCGTCGAAGACATGAAGGTATTTTTTCTTTTTTTTCTTTCTCTTGTGGAAAAACAATATGTAGATTTACATGAATTAGCTTGTATGTATATGTGAAGTTCTTCCATGCAGTGATAATATGTTCGCAACGTTCATAATCTTATCAGCGGTTTTTAAAAAATATGGTCCATTCATTTTCACATTGATCTCTGACATGAGGCCTACTCGTGTATTTCTTTTTTGTTTTTTTTAAAAAAAAAAAAAGAATTGAAATCGTGTTATGTGGGTGAGTGTTCAAATTCTATTCAACCACTATTAATGTGCACATAGTTACGCGCTAGATAAATATATCACAAGATTTACTAGGTCGATCCATACAAAATCTTAGCACGTTACATTTTGGTAGTCCGAAGAATATTACTACGTTATATTTCAGCAAAACTAAAATATCTTCAGTACTGTAAAACTTATTAGAAGCTTTCTATCATAAATGATAACAAATGCAGGTATTCGGACGAGAAAGACTGAACGGGCACTACGGCGCAACATCATTCGTGGTTGGCAATACTCTTTCTTCGCAACCGTACCTCATATTGATTTCGCTCGTCCCGGGAGCCTTATCTTACTATCTCCCAGGGCTCCGCCCAGGAGGCGAACACTTCCTCTACTTTGTCTCCGTCCTCTACACTTGCATGATTCTTGTAGAGAGCCAAATGATGATTGTCGCCGGCCTCGTCCCAAACTTCCTCATCGGCATCATATGCGGCGCCGGATTCCAAGGCCTTATGCTCTTGGGTGGCGGGTTTTTTCGCTTGCCGAGAGATCTTCCCAAGCAATTTTGGAGGTACCCTTTGTACTATATTTCTTTTCACAAGTATGCTTACCAAGGATTGTTCAAGAATGAGTTCGAAGGTTTGGTGTTTCCCGGCAAGGTAGTTGGGAGGTCAAAGACCATTAGTGGGGAAGAAATCTTAAGGGATATATGGCAGGTTGAAATGGGGTATTCGAAGTGGGTTGATTTGTTTGTGTTGTTTGGAATGGTGGCTTTTTATCGGATTTTGTTCTTGGTGATTGTCAAGACAGCCGAGAAAGGGAAGACTATCACTGCGATTTTTGCAGCGGCACGACACAAGCCGAGCATACAGATCATGGAGAATCCCACTGCTACCCCGCTGCATGGAGAAAAAAGTACTCATGTCGTGGCATCGTGATTTCTTATACGCCCATATATTGGCCTATAAAATCTGTGGTCTCAGTTATGTTCTTGTGAAATTAAAAATAGTTGTGTCAGCTGTATTGATTAATATTATAGTGTGAGCTTGCTATTTATTTATTTATTTTTAAATATGGATTGGGATCGAATCTTATATATTAATATTAAAGGTAGGTGGATTAGAAGTTAGGCCATGTCTCTCAAACTTGCTATATCTTAGTCATTTAAAAAGTTTGATTATGTATGGGCACAACTGGAACACGAGAAATGTACAAAAAAAAAAAAGAACAACTTTCTGGAGGAGTTTTGTCTTGTATGTATATTGATAGTTAGAGCTAAATTCCTTCGCAACTTTCCTAATTTCTTTTTCATCATTAATTTAGGATAAAAAAAGAACAGAAAAGAAAGAAAAAACGAAGAAACCCCTAGTTTGTCTATTTCCCTAAGAATTTCCCAGCCTACTCTCTCCAACTTCTATCTATTTAAATTTTCACCCTATAAGCAAGGAAATATTTTGGATCTCTATCGGGACTTCTTTTTTGCTTTTTTTTCCTACTTTATAATCCTTCTCTTCTGGTAACCAACCTCTTTCTTTCTAAAATTGTTCAATCAATCCCTTTTTTTTATGTGCAATCAATTCTATATCTTTAAGCATTAAAATTTTTTTCACTGGAACAGCTTAAATTATAAACAAAAAGAAGAACACTACAAAAAAAGGGGCTATAGCGACGATATCTATAGCGGCGATAAAATGTCGTCGCTATAGACCCATATGTATAGTGACGACAAACTGAATGTCGTCGTAATTGAAGGTCAATAATTAGCAACAATATGGTATTGTCGTCTCTATAGCATGTACGGAAAAACGCGCCCTTCGCACAGTAACTTACCCGCAGGAAAATTGGCGCCTTTTGGGGGAATGTGAAAATATCACACCCTATAGCGACGACATTTGTCGCCGTTATAGGGTTTTTGAATTTTTTTTTATTTCGAAAAATAATTAATTAATAAAAAAGTAAAAAACAGCTATAGCGACGACAACTTGTCGTCGCTATAGGTAAACCCGAAATCGAAATTTTGGGCCGGTAATTCGTGTCGGCACAAATTTGACCCGAAAAAAAATTAAAATCAAAATATTGTCGTCAAGGCTATAGCGACGACACTTGTAGTTTTGCCGCTATAGGTCCTGCAAAATAAAAACCGCAGATCATCTTCTTTGGCAGTTTTATCCGCTCTCTCTCTCTCTTTCACCGCTCTCTCTCTCCAACTGCGGGATTTGTCTCTCTCTCCTCGTTCTCTCTCTATCTCAAGGTAATACTCTATATCTCTCTCCCTATTTCTCTCATTTTATCTTTGTACCCTCTCTCTCTCTCTCTCTCTCTCTCTCCCTCCCCCTCAACGAGCCGCCGCCACCGTCCACTCCGCCGCAGCCGCCGCCGAACCACCGCCATCCACACCGGTTAGTTTTTTTTTTTTGTATTTTAAAGATTTATTTAGAAAATGAAAAATAATTTTTAAGTAATTATTTAGAGTATTAAAAATAGGAATTAGATTATATTATTATTAGATTTATGAATTAAATAATATGTTAGTTTAAATTATTTAAATTGTGTAATATGATTTTGTTATATTGGATTTGTGGTATGGTTAGATAGTGTATGATTATTTTGGATTTGTGATATGGTGAGAATATTTTATTTTTTAAAATATTGTGAGATTTATTTGGATATATTAAATTATTTTGTTAGATTATGTTGGTTTGTGGTTAGATTGAAAATGTGGGATTAATATTTGCGTGAAAATGATATGAAAAATTTATAATTGTAAGTAATTATATTTTTGGTTTATGTTGTTTATTTAAATTTGGATTTAAGTTAAATTAGATTAGAAATAATAAAATTAGATAAATATGAATGTTAGATTAGTGATTTGATTTAATGATAAATGATGAAATTAGATTATAATAAATTTTGTAATTTAATTAGAAATATGATCTAATAATAAAAAATATGACAAAAATTAATAAATGATAATAGGATTAATTAAATAAATTAATAATTTAATTTAACAGGATATAATAATAATCATACAAGAAATAAATAAAAAGTAATAATAACTATTTAACACTTGTAGACAATAACTTATACATTTTAACAAATAAAAGGTAATAAAGTTAATTAATAAAGTTAGTAAAATGAGTAATTAAATAAAGTTAGTAATTAATATTTGATAATTAGGACATGAGTATAGGGTAATAATAAATAAGATTATAATAATAATAATAATAATAATAATAATAATAATTGAAAATAAATAAATTAAAATAATAATAATATTACATAAAATAAATAAAAGGTAATAATAAATATATTATCACAATAATGATAATAATAATAATAATAATAATAATAATAATAATAATACATGAAAATAAATAAAAAGTAATAATAAATATATTATCACAATAATAGTAACAATAATAATAATAATAATAATTGAAAATAAATAAATTTAAATAATAATAATACGTAAAATAAATAAAAGGTAATAATAAATATATTATCACAATAATAATAATAATAATAATAATAATACATGAAAATAAATAAAGGGTAATCATAAATATATTATCACAATAATAATAATAATAATATATGAAAATAAATAAGATTAAATAATAATAATAATAATAATCATAATAATAAATAAGCTTAAATAATAATAATAATAATATATAAAATAAATAAAATGTAATATTAACTATATTATCATGACAACGGTCCTCAAAAACACTTAAGTGTGTTCCAATCCTAATGTCGTCCTATTGGAAAAAAGACTTAAGTGTCACTTGATGTGCATCTTCGGAAGAAAGCTGAATGGTACATATTAAACAATTGCCCGGAGATCCAGAAGTATTTGGAGTAAACCCCAATAACTAAAAAAATATTAAACCATTATGTTTATATGGATTTATATTAAACTTTCACATTTTTCCTATAATATAGTGAACACATGATGGAGCTCCAACAAAAAGGTGGGAAAAACCTAGACGAAATACAAAGACAGCAGTTTCCAACTTGGTTTTATACGAAGGTATATAACTCATAATTCTAACCTTTGTATATAACAATTATTTTCATTATTGTCCAATTTATATTTTAATTGAATTAACAGATATATCAATTACGTCAAAATGGATCCCCTGAAGTAACTGATGAGTTATACTCATTGGCATCTGGACCACATTTCCATGTCTCATCTTATTCTGCATGTATTGTAAATGGAACTCGATTCGTGACTCACACAAGGACTTCTAAACGATTGACTCAAAACAGTGGTATATCTGTCCCTGAGACTGATGGGAATACATTTTACGGTCGTTTAAAAGAAATTTAAGAGTTCAATTATATGGACACATATTCTGTTGTCTTATTCAAGTGCAAATGGTTTGATACCAATCCTAGAAAGAAGAAAATCAAAGTAGAAAAAAACATAACAAGTATAGCTATCAATTCTGAGTGGTATAAAGATGACCCATACATACTTGCTTCTCAAGCTAAGCAAGTTTTTTATATTGATGATTTGTTGAATGGTCCGAACTGGAGAATTGTAGGACACTTAAGTCATCGAGGTGAATAGGATATTCAAGATAATGATATTGAGCCAGTTGTTCTACAAGATCACAACTCCTCAAACTTTGTCCTAACGGTTGAACTTGGCGAGCTGGAGTCCATTAGTTATATTCGTGGGAGTCAAAGTAAACATGTTCAAAATTCTGATGATGTTATTCATGATGTGGAAGAAGATGCTTTTATTGATGATAATGAACTTGACCATGATGACACAATGGATGATTATATAGAAGACAAAGAAGAATTGGAGATGGACGATGATGATGAAACTGATCAAGATGAACATGAAGATTATATTGATAGTGATGATGATTAATATGAAAATGTGATTAATTATGTATTTTATGATAATATTTGTTACATTGTTAATAAAATATATTTTTTATAAAAATTATTTCTATATGCATCATATCATATTTATACTATTCATCAACATTATTTAGTTATGGCTACTGTTGGGCCCACATATCATGGAGGAGATGCAGGTGGAGACCCCCCACCAGACCCGTTTAGGATTCCTGCCCCGTGTCAATCAGGTACAAGGAATACATATATTTGTCGTTCATTTCATTTGATTGATTATTAATATCTTTTTTGGATCCTTTATAGCGCCGATCGGTAAGAAGAAACGTTCAAAGAATAGATCTTTGAACTTGTAGGAGAAGCTCGATTCCTTGGAGCCAGGTCAACGACTCCCGATGTTGTTTGACAAGACGGGAGCTACATGGAGAGCTGTTAAAGAGAACCAGAAGTATTTTTCCCGTCTTATTGGGGTGCTCATCAGGAAGAATACAAAACCCTTTCACAAGAGTTGGGCAAAGGTTCTTGCTGAACAGAAGGCGAAAATAAAGCCTGGTGTCAAGGTACGAATTTTTTATTATTATTATATCCTTGAATTTTATTGAAATTATTTTTGTTAAATAATTTGTTTTTTGGTTGCAGAAGTACTTCCAATATAAAGATGTTAGCAATGACGAGCCATCTTGGATATCCCAAGACATTGACCGCACCGCTCAAGACATCGATAAGAACTAGAAGAATGAGCTCAGTGAATACTTCAAGGTCAATGGCGGGGACGAGAACGATCTTGACATTCCCCGTGCTCGTCGTTTTGTTCCTCCTGATATGACTCAAGAGGTTTGGAACAAGTGTGTTGATTATTTCAACTCTGAGGAGTTTAGGGTTAGTATTTCATTTAATTTGTATTTTACTACATTAATTTATAACTATTACATTATTAACTAATGACTTTAAAATAACATGCTATGTCTAGGAGGAATGCTGGTAATAGGGGACAGATGAAGTATGTTAGTAGGCAGGGGCCTAAGTCCACTATCGCAAGTATATATGATATGATAATCTTCTTACAACTTATTTCTTACTTTTATATTTTTTTTTATTGCTTTTGTTTATGTACTTATCAAATTCAATGCACAGAGGAATCCTGAGACGGGAGAGATGTAATCGATCATAGAGAACTACCGATAGAGGTATATGGATCCTGTGACTGGCATGTAGCCTTCTGAGGACGTTGAGCAGAATTATGTGAGTAACTTATAAATTACTTCTATCCATTACTTGTCTACTAATTTTTTTTTTACTAACTTTTTTCCAACTATTTTTAGCGTAAGATGGTTGAGATTCGCACGACTCAGTTGCAGTCTCAGGCATCTTCATCTTCCTCTAGTTCTTTGACACAGTCTGCACCACCTCGTATTGATGAGACATTGATTGCTAATGAGGTGCTTGGTGTTAGGAGAGGGTATAAGAGAGGAGTTGGTCCGAAGCTCAAGGGAGCTACTAGCACTTCTTCTACAGCGGCTTCTCTACCACGGGATCCTCTTGTGCCCGACTCTGAGTTGCGAGACTTTTTTAGCCAGACACAGAGTTATTTGGCTGCTGCTCACCAGCGTGAAGCAGTTTTCCTAGCACAACATGATGCAAAAAGGCAGTACTTCAACGAACAACTGCGTTACATGTCTAGCGCATTGGCGAGATTGGTTCCGGGATTCCATATGTCAATTCAACCGTCTGCTGCTCCTGATATTCTTCCGATGCCCCCGCCACCTACATTGCCTCTGAGATTCTGATCTGAAAATCCTCCCCCGACTTCCGACACCCAACACAACACAGATGAGGATGACACCGACTTGTATAACTAGATAGCGAGCTAGATAGCTCAATTTTTTTCTTGTTGAATACTTTTATTAAATTTTTTTTAATGTGTATTTTTGTTATGGAATTATAATGTGTATTTTTTTTATGAAATTATTTTAAATTTTAATTTTAAATTTTAAATTATATTTTATGTTTCAAATATTTTAAATTTATTTCTATTTTTATTTTTTACAATTTTATTTCTAATTTTAAGAATTTAATTATATAAAATAAATTATTACATCTGTCGTCGCTATTATGTCATCGCTATAACTATATTTAAATATACATTTTTAATAAACATATACCTACAGCGATGACATATGTCGTCACTATAACTAAATTTAAATATACATATTTTTAAAAATATACCTATAGCGACGACACTACATTTAAATATATATTTTTTAAAAAATTATATATCTATAGCGACGACAATTTGTCGTCGCTATAGTGTACGACAGCTACTATCATCATTTTTAAGTCATCGTTCGACGACATTTTAGCGACGACATATAGAATTCTATTCTGACGACACGTTTTGTCATCGCTATATTTATCTATACCGACGGAGCTATACCGACGACTCATTAACGACGACATTATCGTCCCTATAGCCCTATAGCGACGACTTTTTTGTCTATAACGAGGACATTTATCGCCGCTATAGGGCCTTTTTCCTGTAGTGAATGTGATTAAATTAAAAAAAAAGTTCTTCTTTTTGTTGCTCTTCCTTCCATAATTTCTTTGGCATGGGAGAATTCTGTTTATTGATCTTGATTAACTCTTGCCTTTACTTATGAGTGTGTGTTTGAATACTAATTTATAAATTGAACTTGACTTCATCATCTTTGATATTCATAGTTCTTTTGTCTCAGTCTTTAGGTGTTACTTGTCATGAACTTTATATGTTTTTAGAGTATACATAATAAACTTTGTACTGTGAAAAATCTCACCCCAGTCTTTACAAATGTACAGATTGATTCTATTTAACATAATAATTTACTTTTCAATGAAAATAATAGTAGTTATAATAATAATAGTTCTTTCTTACTTATGAGGGCATATACTACTAGAGTTCTAGATTGATTCATGGACACTTTCTACCTATTCTAGATCTATGTAAATTTTACTTGTTTTCATTATTTTTGTCTACTTTTGTATGGTTATCTCCTCAATTTGAAACTTCTAGTGTCCAAATTTCGAATTTTGTAAAATTAAAGATCCTTTTCTGCTAAAAGATCTTTTATTATAGTATTAATCAAAAGAGCTAAATCTGGTGGTTGACGGAGAATTACTTCAAAGAATGAAGAGGTATCCTTCATAGAGCTTTAATTGTACACATTGTTGGGTTATATGCCTCCTCCCTTATTATTAGTACAACAAAATGATTGTATCAATTATTTGTTAAGGTTAACAGTAATTTGTACTTCAATCAACTTTCATATCAACTAGCTAGGTTATTGTACTATAAAATACAAGATTAATGAATGAAATTTATCTTTGTTCCAGGAAAAAGTATAAACCCCTTAAGTTTCTATAAGGGTAAATTGACATTTTGAAAAAAAAAATTATTAAAAAAAAATGAACTCGTGATTAAAGTGAAAATGTTCGAAAAATGGACTAAACTGCAAATAAAAAGGGTGAAATTGAAACAAATTTTGAAAACCAAGGACTTATGTGTAATTTTTAAAAAATTGCCCATTTATGCCCAGCCACGTGACCTGTACCACTCACCCCTCACCTCTCTCTTTTCTCTCTCCTTTCCCCCCGTTCTCTCTCGTTCAAGCACGTTGCCGGCATCGTTGAGCCGCGTCACCACCTGGCATCGACAGCCCAACTCCGAACGACCCTTCTGCCGCAAGCCCCGTTGCCTGAAGCCGCCCGTTTGCTGCTGGTGACGCGTGGAAGCCGAGGGCTGTTTTCTGACTCCAGCGCCAATTCCGGCGAGGTTTTACCATGAAACCGATCGGGTTCAATTCCTCTCGTCACGATCTTTCACATAGTATATATATATTCACCTAAAATTGGCTCGTTTGTAAAAAGCCATTTTTGACAGTTTTAAATTATTTTAGTTTTATATATTGACTCTTCAATCCGACCGTTAGATCGTCACATAATCCTCATATTTCTGATATACTCGTAAAAATAAGAATTTTGATATATATATTGACTATGTTTGATGACAGACATAAAAAATGAAATTTGACGGCTCAGATTTACCTCCTTTTACGTGCCGTGGGCCCGGGTTCGGTCCAAACATAAATTGGTCAAGTCATATATCTAACCTAGCGTTTTTGGTTACTCTGATTTCAGTGGTGAAGTCCGTTTCACATTCTGATGTTCTGATTGAAAATCGAATTTTCAAACCTATCGATCAAAGATTCGAAAACGACGCCCGAACCTCTGAACAACACCCTAATGATGCCAAACGTTATCCATAGCACCGTAATGTTATTTGGACACTAGATTGAGGTAGGGATTCAATTACCTAACTTTATACATGATTTAATTTAAATTTTGTATTATGACTATTTTGTGAAAAATCGTGAATAAAATGATATTTTGGTAAATTATTAGAAAATCTTGGATTATTATGGAATTGAACTGTGTGAGTTCTATACATATTTATAAAATTGTGATTTTGGGGTGATTCAGTGGATTTGCTGCCTATGGTATAGTAAATTCCAGAATAATCAAGTGGACTTTTAAAAGCATTGTTGGGTTATGTTTTACATGGTTATTATATATCTTATTGCATATTATACATACCATAGGATCATACATAAGATACATCTTAGACATCGCGATATTTAGTAGGCGGTCAGTACCCCTGCCCTCGGTGAGAGCCCCGTAAATCTGCGCGAGAGTTTTCTGATTATCCCCGTCTCGGTAGGCGTAGGCATTCAGCTACCCCTCCGGTTCGGTAGGCATAGACACATAGGTGTCCTTCTAGTTTTATGGGATAGGTATCAGGTAGATTGTACTTAGTACATGTAGTACGAGTTACTCTGGTTCGTGATGAGACGATGTGCGCTAATAGGATAGGCTGATTTATGATATATACAATCTTGTGATTCTGGTTTTGATTTTTGATGATGTGATTATTCTGGATGTCAAATTATTTTTAAACTTGGTTTATAAATGGATTTTGGAAAAGATATTAACCATGCAGGTTTGATAAAATTGCATTCATTTAAAAAGGTAATTGTGTTTCTACATGCGAATGCTCACCCCCTACTTCCTCCCACTTTCAGATATTGAACTTTTATGGTAATTGTCATAGTGGCTTGACAAGCTTGTTTGGTATATGTATGTTGTTTCCTACCTCTTAATTGGTTGGTTCTTATTCTATAACATCTTTTTCTTTCTATGTCAAATTTATTTAGCCTACAGTAGTACATTTACTAAGTGGATGTATGTGGATTATTTTGCCATTAAATTGAGTTCTTAGAAATAGAATTGATTTTATATAAATTGATTGGACATTGGACTCATTTATATTGAATCTCGTGATTTTAAGTAAAAAGTTTCTAAATGATCAATTAAACAGAGTTTCTCTAAATTTTTAAGTGTACATTTTCTCAAAAAATTAAACTAACGAGAGGATTCCAAATTTTGAAATTCACTTACTTTTGAGGACTAAAACATAAAATTTCAAGTACTCGATTTTCTGAAAATTATAAAAATCATTGTTTATCACTATTTTCATATAAAATTACTAAAAGTCACGGCCTTGGATTTCTGGTCATAACAAAAAGAGTCCAAGGTATATAGGGTCGTTTCTGATCTTTTCAATCCTACTTTTTTCAACTATTAAAAAACGTAAACTATTCAAAAAATAAATTGATAGATAAAAATGTAAATGATATCTCAATAAATATGACTTCTAACACGACTACAATAAAACTTGCCTTAACAAACGTTTTCATATATGAGACAACAAAAATCCTTGGTCAAAGGTTTTGTAAAACCCCAAAACAATTAAAACTTCACAAATCCAAAATTAGGAGAAGTTTTGAAAGTTCTTATGAAGTTTAAATTGGTGGAATTAATGAATGGGAAACTATATTGAAAAGAAACTACTGGGAAAAAGGATTAACTTGGAATCCTCGAAGGTTCACCATTAATGGAGTCCCTTGAGCCATCGTTGCTAACACAAACTTTGATGTGATCTGCGCTATCATCACAACCACATTCCTCATGTTAAGTTGGCCACAACCTGACAAAGAGGGTTCAAAATCCACCAAAAGAGTTAACATTTGCAAAAGCAAATCAAGCTTCGCAACCTAGATCCTACTACCTTAGGTAGCACTACATAGCATCTCCCGTGGAAACCATCACATTGCTTCCCTTAACTTCACGAGCGTAGTGTCAGTCTTCATTCAAAGAAATTCTACTTCAGTTGATTTCATGCTTCTTAGGGTGTTTAGGTTTCTTCTTTAGCAACCATGGATCTAATTCTTTCTTCTTTAGCAACCATGGATCTAATTCTGATAAGTAGATTCGCTAATTTTAGCTACTCCAAATAGGTACACCCAACTGTTCAAATCCCTAGAAAATCCTAGACTTCTAATCTTAGTGGAGTATTTACTAACTGACTTTTATGATCTCTTAATGGAAGTTTTGTTTCTTGATGCATGAATTTGTAGGTTTAGTATGATTATGTTGATTATTACGTGATAAAACCCTAATTATTTTTTGTTGGACTTTTTGGCCCAAATTCCTATTGGGCGCCCATAGTTGGTGCATGGCCCAATTGGAGTAGATTACGTATCAGATAAGATATTTGAGTGGAATATCTGATAGGTTTCTATTAATTAGGGATATTTTTCCTATTCTTTAGGGATAAAGAAAGATCCTTATTTGAATAGAAAAGATACGTACTCTCTCCTATTAATTTATTAATTGACAGGTCTGAGTACGGTACAGAAATAATACGCTCTCTCCTCTCTCTCTCTCTCTCTCTACCTAAAGAATTCTAGTGAGTGCTCTTGAATGGTGGAATCTATAGTGGTTGTTCTTGTAACGCCACTAACCGCGAGTTTTACAAAGAAGAGTCTTTCTACAACGGACGTGAGGCACCAAGGCGATTCCTATACCGGCGGTAAGTTTGAAGATTCATCCGGCACCACCGCCACCCACGCTTCCGATATTTTTTGTTTTAGCTTGGAGATAATAAGTTAGTTTTCTTTAACAATAAATTAATGTTAAGAAAATAAAGCATATATGCACCTAGATGATTTAGGAACACTAGGGTAAAAATGTGACATAATTAAGTCATAAAATCTAGTGTCAATGATATTAAAATAAGTATGACCATTAAGTCAATAATGTACTTAAGTAATATAGTTGACCTTGCTTAGGTCAACCATGACCCAAAATTAATAAGGTCACACTAAAAACTAACACATTGCAATTTAATCCGAAAATAATTATATGACACCAAAGTTAGGACAGCATATTTATAAATCCAAGTTCAAATAATTCGTACTGTATTACTATATCTATACATGTTCTCTTTTAAGCATCAATATCTCTTGAAACAAATTCCATTTTGTTTGGGGGATAATCTCTTTAACATTATGTTTGATATTGATTTTCTTTTGATAATTATTAAGGTTCAAAAGAGATTGAAGCTTAAGATGTACCAGGAGAGAATTATGACAAAAGATCATCAGTTCAACAATACTAAAAAGTTAGTACACATTATAAGACCAAAAACATCAATGCCTCCTCTTTTTGAGGACATTAGTTTAAAGAATCATAAGTCAAATGCAAAGGAATTATTTGAATCCGATTCGGAAGCTGACAAGAGTTGTGCCTAATTATTACAATCCCATCAAAAAGATCAAAGAACATAATTTATCCCCGCAATGAAGAAGCCTAGGGTTGATGAAAACATCTACGTTTCCTTTCTGAGATCAGTAAGGTTTTTTTTTATTAAAGTTAGGACATATTTTTACTAATTAAATCAAATAAGATAGTTCATAACTAATAAGAGAAGCTAAATACTTCTCTTTGATTATATTGCAAGACTTTATGTATTTATAATGTCTTAAACTATATTGGTATGACCATAGGCAACTAGTCTTGATGTGTAAAAATATTGAATAAGAACCATGCAAAATATATTCTTTTAATAAGTGACGTTGATAAAAACATATTTTTATAAACTTGATAATTAATGCATGTCTTTCAAAATCATGAAATAAGTGATGAACTCATATTTATAACTTGTATTATTTGAGATGTTGAAAGGTACGAATCAAGACATTGATGATCTAGTCTATGGTATTTTGGTAATATATTATTATGGGAAATGAGAACATATGCTTATAGATATGTGATTTACGCTCAAATTGTACTTCGGTAGTAGTAGCAAGTTTGAGGTGTCGATCCCACAAGGAGGCAAAAACAAGCAAATAAGTGACCGAAATTATAAAGAAAAGGTTACGTAAAAATAAACACAAAAGAAATGAAATTGTAATGAAATTTTAAATTATTTCAGAAAAATAATATCATAAAATTGTAGAGGAAATAATATTGAGAAAATGACAAGACATGCAGGGATCACAATATTGCTTAACTGGTTAAATCCTGCTTCAATTTATGCTATAACTCAGTTACACAATTCAAATCCTAATCATGCAACCAGAAAATAATATAATAAAGCTCTTTTTGACTACACATATATTTATTTTGTAAAACTCAATCAATTAAGCACGCAAATTCTATCTTAAAGATTACCTAAAATCGATGATATATCCAGGAGACAATAACGCAGTAGAAGATGAACCTTTAGTCCAGAATTTTACCAGAAATAATTATATTTAACATTAATCACCACATAAAAAAAGTTTGACTGAACTTATATGAGAATGTAAACAAAATCATTGGGATATTGTAAATCAAAAGATAAGAGTTTTTACAAAACAAAATTATAAACTTTAAAATCATATTTGCATAAATCCAAAGTAGAAATATAAATTAATTATACAATATTACTTTCTCTACAGTCTTGTCTAGAGAAACTACTCAAAAGAGAAATCTATTTTCTCAAAAATCAAAAAGAGGAATGGAATAGAGAGAGATGTGGATGAGAGCTGTATCTCCCGTCGTTTTTTCTCGAGGTGCCAATGGGACTCTATTTATAGAGTCTGAAACCTTCGTAAACTGCTTCTCAAATTGCAAAACAAAACATTACATACTCATCCACCGATAAACATTTTCTTTCTTTATTGTTTTATATCAGATGCCACTACGTAAAGCACTCAACGTGAAACTTTTCTTTTTTCTTTAATATTTCACCCACATCCATTTGCATCAATACGTTACATTCATAATGCTAATCTTTTCTTTTCTTTATTCATTTAAATCAAATACCCATACATTCATGAATGCTTCCTCACGTTTACACATATATTCCAGGACTTAATGTTTCTCATCTTTTCCTTTTATTAATGCTTTCACATGTGTACGATGGGGAAGCCACCAATTTCAGATTATAGATATACAAGTGGGTTTCCTTCATTTCATTCATTGAGCTTGGACTGCAAAAAATAACCGTTTGTGAATTATCTTTATAAAAATATCACTTCTAGAATTAAGAATAACAAAAATAATGCATTGAGTGATATCATTATAAAATACTAATTTCAGTTTAATATTTCCATAAATACACTATTGTAATCATTCTCAAAATATCATGTATGTATCCTAATCACAATCCCCAACCAGCTTACTACTAGTCCATAGTAATTTAAGCGTAAACAAGAAATAAAACATGATAAACAAATCCAAAAGAAAAAATTAACAAAGTTATCTAGACATTTCAAATAAGAAGTCAGTTAAAGATCACATATGCTATCAAAAT
Organism: Trema orientale; assembly: GCA_002914845.1. Taxonomy (NCBI): domain Eukaryota; kingdom Viridiplantae; phylum Streptophyta; class Magnoliopsida; order Rosales; family Cannabaceae; genus Trema; species Trema orientale. Next base: position 878,089 of record JXTC01000092.1, on the reverse strand, counting down.
CATGTCGATCATAACTCCCAAAGTTTTGTGTGTGTGCACTAAGTCAAACCTTCTTACCACAGACCATAATACATATAACTTTGAAAAAGTTTCCAAGTAAAAGCCTCAACTCCGTATCCTCACAGATAAAGATATCAGTTTTTAAATGCAATGGATTCACTCATAGAGTTGGAAAATGAAGAGTCACTCAAATGGATTAGGTATTATTTGGGACAAACTTATAAACAAATATTGATCAATTGATAGGAAAATTAACTGTTTAGAAATTAAGCGTTCTTATCGCAAATTTGCTTTAGGATTTTAATAGTCAACATGAGAATAATAATAATAAAAAGGGAACCTAGTGAGAAAAATTATTTCTTAACAACTAAAAAGAAGGAAAAATGTCTTCTAAAATAAGAGAAGATTTTATTGAATTGAATTGATATCTTTTTTTTTCTTCTTTTCTTTTTTTTTTCTTTTTTTTCTTTTTTTTACTTTGACTCTTTTTTTTCAAACTATAGATGAATATAACTTAACGAATCTCTCATCAAAATTTTCTCACAGGTCTGAGAATAAACATGAATTCTAAGGCTCATAACAATACAAAATTATCTCTTGTTTTGACCAATATCGTCCTTTTAGCATATCTTCCAATCATTCTCTAAATGAACTAATGGCATTCTAAACAGTGTTTGACCAGTTCAAAAGATCAATGAAAGTTCATAATTTATTTTCTTAATCTCTCCACTCACTCAAAAAGATATGTGAGATTAGAAAAAAAATTACGCTTAAACTTAGCAATTTTCTTAGCTATATACATTAAACATCCATCTTACCACAAGGCTTAGAAATATACACAAAAGATTTCAAGAGTTATTCTCTAATAATCAAGATAGTAAAAGTGACTCAAACCAAACATTCTGAAATCATACCTAAATAACAATGCAAAAATTTCAGTTCAAACTAATTTAATCATGCAATGTAAGCTAGTTCACACAAGAATTACTAAAATTCAGCACTTTTTTTTTAATATGTATGAAAGATATGTGCAAAAATAATGTGCATGAATATGTTACCACTCCTAACCTAAATTAGACAGTATCCTCACTGTCACAAAATAAAATAGTAGAGGATAAAGGACACCTAAGTGACAAAATGTCTTTATTAAGTCTAGGCTTTGTGATGTACAAGTTCGAGAAAAAGATAAATCATACTAAAGAAAACAAAATAACTGAAAATAAATAAATAATCAAAAGAAAGAAACTATGGTATAAAAAGATAAAACTTGATTAGTTTTCGTACATAGGAGCCACCAAAGTGATCTCCTCAGGTTGGTCTATCCTTTTCCACAAAATTTTTCAACCGCTGCTCGTTTTCTTTAAAAATTCTCCCATCGGGTGGGTCTTGAACTTCAACAGCACCGTTGGAAAAAACACGTATCACCACATATGGACCGGTCCACATTGATCTCAGCTTTCTAGGGTGGAAAGATATAATCAGGAGTCATAAAGATGCACCCGTTGGTTTGGCTCAAAATTCTTCCTCAGGATCGGTTTGTCATGAGCTGCTTTCAACTTTGCCTTATAGATCCTGGAGTTGTCATATACGTTGTTCCTCAATTCTTCAATTTCTGACAACTATAATTTCCTATTAAGACTTGCACCATTCAAATCAAAATTAAGGGTCTTAACAGCCCAATAAGTTTTATGCTCGAGCTCAATAGGTAAGTAACATGCCTTCCCGTAGACAAACGGGTAAGGGGACATCCCAAGGGTGGTCTTGTAAGTAGTGCAATATGCCCAAAGTGCATCAGAAAGGCGTAATGAGCAATCTTTATAATTAGGGTTGACTGTCTTCTCTAAAATTCGCCTCACCTCCCGATTTGCTAGCTCAGCTTATCCATTGATTTGCGGATGGTAGGCAGTTAAAACCTTGTGAAGAACACCCTACCTGCGCATCAAAACCTTAAAAGAACGGTTACAGAAATGTGTCCCTTGATCACTAATGACACATGTGCTATACCTAGATAACACATTTTCTTTCAGAAATTTAACCACAACAGTGTTATCGTTGGTATGACATAGCACAGCCTCGACCTATTTAGACACATAGTCAACAACAAGAAGAATGTAAAGATAACCAAAAGAAGTTGGAAAAGGACCTATAAAATCAATACCCCAATAATCGAATATCTCAATGACAAGAATAGGGTTAACATGCATCATATGACGGCAGGTCAATGCACCTAGGCTTTGGCATCTTTCACAAGAACGACAGAAAGTGTTAGTGTCTTTGAACAAAGTGGGCCAATAAAGACCACACTGTAAAATCTTTGCAGCAGTCTTTTTCATTAAGAAATGACCACCATATGCCTCAGAATGACAAAAGTTCAAAACACTATTTACCCTCAGTTTTCGGAATGCATGTTCTCATAATTTGTTCAGGGAAATATTTAAATAAGTAAGGATCATCCCAATAAAAATTTCTTACCTCGACCAAGAACTTATGCTTATCTTGTGCATTCTAGATCGATGGAATTTTACCAAAAACCAAATAGTTAACAATATGTGCATACCACGACACTTGGCTAACGGCGAATAGGTGTTCATCAGGGAAGTCGTCTCGAATGGGTGGACTTTCGGCTGAATCATTGAACTCAAACGAGATAAATGATCAGCCACAATATTTTCAACACTTTTTTTATCCTTGATTGTGAGATCAAATTCCTACAACAAAAAAATCCACCTAATCAAGCGAGCCTTAGCATCCTTCTTAGAAAGAAGGTACTTAAGGGCCGTATGGTCAGTAAACACAGTAATAGGCGAACCAATAATATATGCACTAAATTTATCTAAGGCAAAGACAATAGCTAGTAGTTCTTTTTCAGTAGTAGAATAATTCATTTGAGCACTGTTTAGGGTCCTACTAGCGTAATAAACAACAAAGGGCTTCCTCTCCCTTCGTTGACCAAGGACAACTCACATAGCGTAATTATTGGCCTCACACATAATTTCAAACAGTAGATTCCAATCAAGTGACTGCATGATAGGAGCAAAAGTGAACTTTGTAACGAGTATTTTGAATGCTTCATCATACTCCATAATCCGGTTGAACTCAATTTCTTTGACCAAGAGGTTACACAATAGTCGAGATATGACAGAAAAATTTTGTATAAACCTCCTATAGAATCCAGCATGTCTAAAAAAGGACCAAATATCTCTTACTATCTTGGGGGTAGGTAATTTAGAGATCAACTCAACTTTTGACTTGTCAACCTCTATTCCTTTTTTAGATACAATGTGCCCAAAACAATCCTAGAAGATACGAAATGACATTTTTCCCAGTTTGGCACAAGACCTTTTTCTTCACACCTACTCAAAACAGCTTTCAAGTTAAGTAGACATGAGTCAAAAGAATCACCAAAAACTGTCAAATCAACCATAAAATTTTCCATGCATTTTTCAACCATATCAAAAAATATAATCATCATGCAACACTGAAATATAGCATGCGCATTACATAAACCAAATGGCATTCTACGAAAAGCAAAAGTACCTGATTAAGGCACAAAAAGACATTTTGAGAATGATTACAATAGTGTATTTGTGAAAATATTAAGTTAAAATTTGTATTTTTGTACGAATATTACACAATACATCGTTTTTGTGATTCCTTTCTCTAAAAGTGATATTTTTGTAAAAGATAATTCACAAATAATTTTTATTTGCAGCCCAAGCTCTATGGAATAAACAAGGCCCATTTGAATAAGATGAATAGTCTCCTTTGTATTGCATCTGAAGCATTTTTAAGGAATATCACTCATGTGATGTGTGTGCACGTGGGGTACATTAGAAGGCATATTGAGAGCTTCGTGTATTGTCTGCATGTGAAGTAATAAACAAAAGAAAATATTCATTTTAGTTGCTTGAGTCAGCGCAAGAGATTGGTACATTAATAAAGAAAAAAAAAATAGATAGCAATATTCATATGCACGTGTGTGGAGTAATATTAAATAGCAAAGGTTTGCTTAATGCAATTCAAAGCTGGCCGAAGATGTGTGAAGCAATAAAGAAAAGAAAAGAAGAAGAATAAAAGCTTGGTCGGTGCAACGTGATGGGTTTTATTGATTCTTTAATCAAAATGTAATTGAAGAAGAAGCTGAATTTGAGGGTTTCAAACCCTATAAATAGAGTTCCTTTTCAACACTCCAGAGAACACCCACGGGTCTATCCCTCTCTCTTCTTATTTCATTTTCTCAATTTCTTTCTAGATTTTTGAGAGAATGGATTTCCATTTTGAGTGATTTCTCTAGACAAGACTGTGGGGAAAGCAATGTTGTGTAACTAGTTTATATTCCAGCTTTGGATTTATGCTAGTGTGATTTTAAAGTTTATAATTTTGTTTTGTAAAGACTCTTATCTTTTGATTTACAATATCCCAGTGATTTTATTTACATTCTCATATAAGTTCAGTCAAGCTTTTCTTATCTGGTGATCAATGTTAAATATAATTGTTTCTGGTAAAATTCTAAGACTAAGGGCTCATCATCTACTGCATTATTATTTCCTGGATATATCGTCAATTTTAGATAACCTTTAAGATAGAATTTGTATACTTAATTGATTGAGTTTTACAAAATAAATGCATACGTAGTCAAAAAGAGTTTTATTATATTATTTTCCGGGTGCATGATTGGGATGTGAATTGTGTAACTAACTTATAGCATAAATCGAAGCAGGATTTAACTAGTGAAGCAATATTGTGATCCTTGCATGTCTTGTCATTTTCTCATTATTATTTTTTCTACAATTTTATGATAGTGTTATTATCCTAAAATAATTTAAAATTTTATTACAATTTCATTTCTTTTGTGTTTGTTTTTACGTAACCTTTTTCTTTATAATTTTGATCACTTAATTGCTTGTTTTTCGCCTCCATGTGGGATCAACACCTCAAACTTGCTACAACTACCGAAGTACAATTTGAGCGTAAATCAGTACCAAAAGGGCATGTAAAAGTAGTCTTATCTTGATCCTCTATTGCTATCTCTATCTGATAATATCTTGAATATCCATCAAGAAAGCAATAGATGGGATGACTGTTGGGTTATTTCTAACACACAAACCGCAAGTATATGGGTCGCAACAAGTAACATAAATGGTAGGAGAGTGTCGAATCCTACGAGAAGCAAACAATTTACAAATGCCAGGTACTAACCGTAACTAGTTGGCAATTTATCCAAACGACAATAAATAGTTGCTTTGAACCAAAATTAAAATGTAAATTCAATACAAAGGGAAATAATAGAAATCAACACTAAACAACCAAAGATAGTTTTATAACAATGATAAAAAACCTAGGGATGCAACCTACCCTCTAACTCATTCAATTACTAATTTTCCTCACCGTTCAGTCATCTATTTAGAATTAATAACCGAGAATTCAATGGTATTCACAAACTCCTTTCCAATATATAGGTGAAAATATCTAAACAAGATAATATGTTACTCTTAACATAAATTGAATAGACTCATGAAGCTAGGTAATTCTCACATGTGGTTGCACAAGTTACACAGGTATATTCCTATCCTATGCAAACTCACCCTACACTAGGCAATCTTATGTTGTTCAATCTATGTCCAAACCTAAATTCCCCTTTCCAAGTTCATATACGTTTCACGCAACAAATCTATTTAGTGGCCAAATAAATAGAAGCATTAAGCATAATGTAGAATAATTAACTCATCAATGAATATCAAAAGCAAATGAGAGAAAAAAAAAAAGCAATAGAATTACATTAGAGGTTTAATTACATCCCTAGAAAAAGAGTTTAGTTCATAGTTATAGTAAGGAAAACGCAACAGAAATAATAGAGCTTATACATGTTCATTGTAGAAAATAAAAGAATAAAACTAAAGAAAGAGAAAGAAAAACTCTGTGAAGCTTTGTCAATCTTCTCGTACCCTCTTGATTACTTCTTCCTCTTGTTGTTTTTCCTTCAAAAACTCTCTCAAACTCTGGTTAAATATTGGAGACAAACCGACCACGATCTAGGAATTCTGCAATACGTTCTGCACTTTGTGGCGCTGTGATAAGTCAAATTTATACTCATTAATTATATATTGTCGACTTGATATTTTGTAAATTCCTATTTTTCTTTTAGTTAGTTTTTTATCCTATTTTTACTCTTGTTTCGTAGGTTTAAAATAGTGTTTAAAAGTGGTATTTTACTAATGCAGCCTGAGACAAGTGATATAAGGCCCAAGTTACAAGTTTGGCAATATCCATTGAATCAAGAAATGGGCCAACAACTTCTACTTATACGAGACAAGCCCAAAAGACTTGACATGTGAGCAAATATTAAAAGGCTAGTCCATATTTTCTAGAGCACTTAGGTGAATTAAAAAATTAAAAAAAAGAAACTAGAAAGTTGATGAGGTGGTTGATTTGTGAGTGTCGTGCATGTGCGAGTGATTCACTAAGAAGAAGAAAAATTAAAAAAAGGAAACATTAGTAATAGGAAACTCTTCTAGTGTTTCTTGGTACCATATAATAATATGTGAATTAAAAGCACGGGGATAGGAATTGAAGAGAATGAGGGCCTGGCCCAAAAGCACAAAGTTACGATTTACAAGAATTGGGAAACTGTGACTTCATGGTCGGTGGAGGACTCTTAGAAAAAAATAAAGTGAGTTCATTACTCCCTTATAAATAGGGAGTGAGCGACACCTACAGGAAGGTAGAGTAGCGGTAGAGAGAGAGACACTCTCTAGAGACTCTCTAGAGAGGAGGTAGAACGGAGAGATTCATTCTAAAGAGAGAATTAGAGAGCTAAGAGAGATTTATGAAAGCCCAGAGGAGGAGACGAAGACAGTAGAGTCCGGAGACGGAGAAGTTAAATTTGCCTTCCAAATCTAGTTCTTCTTTCTTTTCTTCAATATGTTTAAGAATATCTTTTTCTGTTTTCTTATTTTTATCATGAACTAATTTTTTTTTTCTCTAGAGGAATGATGTAGCCTATGTTAGATATTATGTTTTAATTGCCAATTTAATTATTTGAGAAAGTTTCATTCAGTTTATTTATATTATCTTGCTCTTCATGCTTTTAATTACTTGATCACCAATTAATTGATTTGGTATTTAAAATTCAACACTCGGGAGAGAATTTTAGATGTGACTATTAGATAATACAACTTAGAATTTTATAGAGTTCGGGAGGCCTATGATTTCTTTGAAGTCAATTAAAAAGAATCACAGTACCTAATAAATTCTTATTATCTAGATTTTTATAGGGATATTGAAATTAGATATTAGAAATAATTTTGGCACGACACTTGGGAGAGGGAGTTGAATACTTTGGGATTCTTGACTTATAAACTAGGAGATTGATCAATAATAAATTGGCATGAAAAAAACATAGTGGACAACTAAGTGAAATAAAACCTCTAGAGTTTTACATATTGATTGTTTTCTCTGTCGCGAATATTAGTTTTATTTTCTTTATTTTTTTAAGTTTAATATTTTATTTTTATTATTCGATCTTCTAGATAAAATTAGGATTATTTTAATTAAAGTACTTAGTAAAAATTAGGTTTTAATCCCTGTGGGTACGACATCCTTACTTCCTTTCATACTACTAAAACTTGATATTGTGCACTTGCGGAATTATTTCGTAACACGCTGCGGTGCCAAATTTGACGCCGCGGCGCCAAGACAATCGAGAAGGTGGCACTACAGCGCCAAACTATGGCACTACGGCGCCACAAAACCCAGGAAACGGCACCGCAATGCCGCGGCACCGCAATGCCGCGGCACCGCGGCGCCATATGCCAGCCCTGCGGCACCAGGTTTCTGGAACTTCTGGCACTGTGGCGCCAATTTGGCGTCGCAATGCCCAATTTTGCCCAGTTTCTTCTGTACTATTGGCGCTGCTACACACTGCTGAGAAGTTAATTACCCGTCTTTGCTAGCGATTATCAAAATTGGCTTGATTTAGTTTCGGTTACACATGAAAAGTCGGTATTCTCCTCTTAATGTCTTCTCACCTGAAATATGCACCAAAAATAAAAAATTCGGATAAAAATAGCTTAAAGACGAGCAATTCTTAAGCTTGGAAGGATGGTAAAGTTAAGTATAAAATCTACTTAACAATGGCTAGCTACTCGTTCTAAGATTTGATCAATAAATAGTAATGAGAAATGGTCTTTTCGAGTGGCAGAATTTAATTTCCTATAATCAATGCACATGTGCCATCCAGTCACTATCCTATTTGGAAGAGGTACCCATCCTCATTTTCAACCACAGACCCTAGATTTCTTAGGAACTACTTGTGTTGGGCTCACCCATTTACTATCAAATATCGGGTAGATTATACCTGCATCTAATAGTTTTAAGACTTCTTTTTTAACAACTTCTTTCATTGTAGAATTAAGTCTTCTATGGGGGTCTCTATAGGGTTGGGCTCCTTCCTCTAAATGGATCCTATGGGAATAAATCAGTAGGAAAATACCTTTAATATTAGCTATTGTCCAACCTAGTGCTATGTTCTCTCAAAATGTTGATCAATTTTTTATCTTGTTCAACACTAAGTTCAGAAGAAATAATGACAGAAAGGTATCACCTGATTCCAACAATACGTGTTTCAAACCTTTAGTTAGTTAGGCTAACTCAACTTTTGGTGTCTCAAGGGCTGACAATTTCGGCTTTTATCTTTCATATGGCAACTCCTCGAAGCGTGGTTGCCAGAATCTAGGAATTTTATCCTGCCCATATATGACAAATAAATCATAAAGTTTAGCAGGTATAAAATAATCCGAAGTAGGTAAATTAAGGAGAAAGTTTTCAAGTGGATCCTGATTTTTCTGTAAACACACTTTCTCCTCAACTAATGAGTCTACCAAGTATGACAGATAGCACTCATCCTCTACTTGCGGCTGTTTTTCAATGTGGAAGATGTTGACTTCTAATTTCATGTTATTGAATGAAAGCTTCATTTGGCCATTCCTACAGTTGATTAAATTAAAAACATTGCATGGTCTGTTTGAGAATTTGTGAAAAATGGTATATATTCTGATTCATGTCATTCATATAGCATTGTATTGCATATGCATCACACGCGGCGCCGACAGAATTACGGTGTTTCCAAAAGAACACCGGAATCATGGTATTTTAACAAAATACTAGAATATAAAAAAATAAAGGAATAAAACTCATGGTCATCACATAGATGGCTGGAACTCACGTATGTCAAATATATTAGATATTATAGAATTAGGTGGTATTTAATATACTTGTGAAGACTTGAATATATATGTACTGGATTTGATGTGATGTTTTACAATGGTTTGGAATGTTTGAACCTTCGGATAATGAATTTGTTTTGAGACTAAGATTTACAATAATTTTGAATATTTGAACCTTTAGAAAATGATTTCTATTTTGAGATGGTGTTTTATAAGGTTTTGGGAGATTTAAACCTTTGGATGATAATTTTTATTTGGACTTCAGTAAAACTATTTGAGTCTTTCACTGACCATGCAGGACCTTGAAAGTAAGTATTTATATTAGTTAAAAACTTGTAATTGAATTTCTACTGAGCATTCACGTACTCACCCCCTACTTTTTCCCACTTTCAGGTGTTGATTTATTTTGTGGTAATTGTTCTGGTGGCTTGACAAAATTCTTAGCATATGCTTGCAGTTCTATTTCTCTTCACACGAGACTTCGGTTTCGATTCTTTTTATATACCACAGGTCGAGTTCAACCCGGACCCAAATTGGTGAAGTTATATTACTACCTGAGCTATTTTGGATACTAGAAATACAGTGATGAGATCTGTTTCTCAATTTGAAGCTTTGTTGGAAAGTCACATCTCAAAGTGAGCTTTTGGGACTTCTAAAACGACATCTTGAGCACCCCATTGACTAACCGAAGATTCTATGAGTACCAATAGCTTGCATAGCTATTAGGGCGAGGTAAGGGTTCAATTAGATAGCTTTATACTCGTTTTGTTCTAACATATGCATCATTACCTATTTTATGAAATATGTGGAAAGTATGAAATTACGTACCTTGAATGGAAAATTGATAGAATTGTGAATTATTAAAATATGTTAGATTGTTCCGAGATTAGACTAAGTAGTTTTTATACAGGATTTAAAAATTTTAGTTTTGGGAAAATATAGTTATTATGCTGCCTATTTTTCAGTAAATTCCAGAATAATACAAAATGGGTTTTTAAGCATAATTTTTATGATATATTTGATGTATGGTTATTACATACTTTGGTATGTTGTACATATCATAAGATCAGACACTTTAGTACCATTATTACATCACAATAGTTTAGATTGTTGGAGAGTTACTGTAGCGCTAGGTGAGAGACCTAGACACCTGTATAGGATTTTCTGACACACTTCTGGATAGTGTCAGGATACTGGGTACCTCTAGTAACGGGGTATTACATGTTGGAATAATGTTCTATAAAACAGTTTATTATTTTGACATTATAAACAATTTATTATCGGATTATTTGTTATTTATTTGTTGTTAATAAATTCTATGTTATGAATTTTAATTTCATTTATATCCCATTGATATACTTGTGATGTGTATGTTTATTTTTTTCATGGCATATAATGAGTGATAAAGAATTATTTGTATGATGAGTTCATATGTGGGAGACATTATATTCTTTATTTCATTATGTCTAAATTAAATTGTTCGCATTCTGCATAGATGGAATACTTTACTATGCCATAGAATGTAGTGTTGTCTATTTAATTAATGAAGTTTCCAATTATCGAAGTGAGTCTTCGGATCGAAATACTAGTGTGTTATAAGAAATTTATAACAACATCGAACAGGACCAAGTGAATTAAAATTTAAGGTTAAGTGCTGTAACTTAAATTTCTAATTTCACTAATCTAGCACTATTGTAGAAAACCTTAATCCTAGTGATTAACGAACTTACTTTCATGTGTTTTGTCTTTTTGAGTTACTAAAGGACTAGTTCCGATTTATGGTTCGAATTCCGGTATCTTAGAAGATAAGGTGTATGAAATGTGCAGAACATTTTTCATGATGGATGCCATGCGTACAATGTCACTTTGAGTTTTTTCAAGTACTTGGATAATATAAACCAGGGTCACGGTATTCACTATGTGAATTTGACTGTGTTGGTATAAGCAGATACAAACGCCGTAGTCAATTATTATCCATTAGATGAAAAATGGCAACTCAGAGATAAATATGTACTAGAGGGGTAATATGGTAATTTCACCCTACTAGTACGACATTGTATAGGGGGTATATCTGCAGGTATGGTATATGCTAAATGGATCAAGCTAATTAATTGTTAATAAGCTTCACAGAAAATAAAAATGACATTTAGTCCAAGAGTTCAATATTGGGCCTATAATGGTGTGCCCCAATATTAATGGACAAGTCCCAATCATAATTAAGAGTTAATTATACTAGTAAGTATATGGTCCATTGGAGCTTGGGCTTTATGGATCCATCTGGTCCCCTGCCTAGCTCAAATTAAAGCCCAATAATTATTTGATGATCAGTTGAGCCCAACAAGCCCAATAAGCCCATTAGGGTTTACTAATCTCTCTATAGTAAAGAGAAAAGTTCTCTGACTGGATAATTAAGTTTTACACGTGGAACAATCCTTAAGAAGAGAGTGTCACACGAAAACCAAAAAGATGAATAGTAGAGAAAAATCAGCCACACTAGGGGATTCACTATCCTTTCTGTTTCGGCCGTCCCGGAGAAATCGGTTCGGGAAGATTGTCTTCTTGTTCGTGTGCGGATCTCTTTGTTGGGAATCAAGAGGGTGACCACCCACCGGATCAATCAAACGGCTTTCGAGAATAGATAGAAAGACGAGAAGGTTATGGAGCGAATCCGGATATTAATCTTGTCTAGATCAAGAGTTAATTTATATTAGATCACGATCCGAAAGGTTTTGTAAATAGAAAATTTTAAATGACCAATTCCGCTGTATTTCTTGATTTTACAAAACTATGGTGTTCTTGAAATGATTTTATGAAAATATTTTCTGAAAATTTATTCCAGTAAATACCAGCATTACAATGTCATGATAGGACGGTAAGAGCTCACTCATATACATGGTAGATTTATGATATGTACAATTATTTTGTTTGATATACATTGAACTTTGTTTTATAAAATTATAAATAGATTTTAGAAAGGTACTAACTATGCAAGTTTGAAAAATTGCACTCATCTAATAAAAGGTAATTGAAGCCCTACTAAGCATTCATATGCTCACCATTCTTTTTCCTTCTCAAGTGGTGTTCAGTGAGACCTGAACAACCCAGGAGCTGATTGATTTGGAGAAGACTCTTTATACCACTTCGAAACATAGCGATGCTATATATCAAAACTTGTCTCTCAACATTAATAAATCCAAATTCATAATCGAAGCTTCGCTTCGAGGCCCTGAGCCTTATTACCAGCTAATTATAAAAGCTACGAAAATATCACTTTTCTAAAAATAGTTTCAAAAATGATAACTTTTCATATCATATTTTCTCATGATATATTCTACATAATGGAGGATAACAGTAAGGGTTAATGGTACAAATGGTTCCTGAAGTATCTAATCTGTAGCAATTTGGTCATCAAAATTTCGTTTGTAGTAATTAAGCCCATAAACTTTTTAATTTGCAGCAATTTGATCCTTGAACTGTCTAAATTGTAACTTGCTATTAAATTTTTGACCAAAAATATACGTTGTTACATCTAAAAGTATATTTGAAAGGTAATTTGAGAATTTTAAGTTTGAAAAATGAACAACCACAAAATATTTTTTATAAATTTGCAACTCTAAGATTCCTAGAAAATGCAAAAAAATACATTTCTTATTCTCTACGAATTCTTTTATTCAATTTATTTCCTTTAAATACTCTTTTAGATGCTACAACGTGCTTCTTATGTATGTTTTTATTCAAAAATTTAATAACATGTTACAATTTAGACAATTCATAGACCAAATTGCTATAAATAGGAAAATTTAGGGGCTTAATTGTCACAATTAAAAATTTGATGACCAAATTGCCATAAATTGGATCATTGAGAGACCATTTGTGCTATAAACCCCAAGAGTAATTTGTTATAATCGAATAGAATCTCAATTATATTTTCAATATGTTCTAATACTTAATTTTTCTACTAAGAATGAAATTAGCTTGTTTCTCAATCTCTAAATTCTCAATAAACTTTTTACTAGTTGTTGACGCCAAAAATTGGCATAATAACTAAAATAAATGTTTATAGAAAATTGATAATAAAGAAGAGAAAAGACACAATTTTTAAAGTAGTTCAGCCGGAATTTCTACGACCTACATCTACTACAATTGATGTTATTGAGATATAGAACTTGTATACAAGCATAAGTCTAAGAGAATTTCAGATCTCTTATTCTCTTACTTTTGGAGGTCTGTATATAATGAGCATATTTACTGTAGCAGAGCGCGTCCACTATAGTAGGGTTGAGAAATTCAAAGTGTAGGTGGAAGTTGGTGGAGTTTGTCTTCCAGTAGCCTTCTGTAAAGTGTTGCACCGAATTTGCTCAATTGTTGAGATCTGGACAGCTTTTAATGCCAGTGAGCTATGCTTCGATATATATTTGCTTTGCTTTATATTTATATAACCCATGTAAAATGTTACAACAATATCATAATCTTCCCAAAAATATTTGTGAAAATTTCAATAATTTATTTAAAAAGTTGTCCACTTACTTTCTTCTCTAAAATTTCGGTCATCAGTGACAATAGGGGCGGTTGCTAGTCGGAAATCATTCACCCATAGCTTGGGTAAGTTGAGGGGCCGGTGTACCTAGCCACTCACTAATCTCTCCAAGCAGTGATTACGACACTGAGTGGTGGTACAGGAGTTGTTGGGAATCTGACTGCCCCAGATTCACCGCTCCCAGGATCTCACTTCAACGAATATCAGAATAACAGATAAATAAAAACAGGGAATAAAAACAATCACCACAACACAAGAATTTAAGTAGAAAACTCCCAAATCAGGAGAAAAACCACTGCCCTCAGAAAAGAATTCCACGATATGAAAATTTTTTACAATCATATAGATTTCCCTCTTTTTTACCCAATATCTCCAATACACCCAACACTCTCACAAATATTCCCTCCTCACACCTTTCTCCTCTCTTTGAACATTCATCCCTCTTACACAAGAAAACAAGAGAACTCACACTTCCCTACCACTTGAAAGGAAACACAAAGAGACTAAAAAAAGAATTTCTCCAGAAGAGAAAAATACTTGAAATGCTACATATTGGGGTGATTAGTAACTAAGGAGATAACCTCCTTATATAAGGCTCAAGCCTCCCTTCCTCTCCATCTTCTACCGATGTGGGACTTTGGCTTCTTTCGTATTTTTAATATTTAGCCAAATTCCAACAGGGGTCAGTAGCGAGGTTGCAGGCACCTGGCAATGGCTAAGGTTGAATGAAGAAGAAGAAGAAAACAGAAGAAGAAGACGAAGAAAAAGAAAGTTAGTGATCGGGAGGAGAGTGAAAGAGGAAGAGAGAAGAGAGTTTCTCTTTGAATTTTCAATAGAAAAGTCTGTGGGGCCCACCTTTAAATATATATTACTATGTTTAAAAACAAAAATAGGATTGTATATAAATTACATGAGTTGGATATATATCATATAAAAATACACATAAAGTCCAAATTCGAGAACAAGCCCAATCTTATTGAACTAGGATTAGTAGTTTTAAACCTCATATATAAGATATATGAGAGAAAAAACTGCACAGATACTTTTATAGGTGCTACACGTGAAACAGAGGGAAAGAGACAGAGAATTCGACCAAAGTTGTGAGAAAAGAGGGAGAAAAAGTTTCTTAATTATAACATCACTTTCTTTTCTCAATTCCCGATGTTCTAGAAACTCAAAAAGGTATTCTTAATCGTTTCTCTATTAAATGATTCAACTTAGTGCACACTCGCCTCATCTTTAAAGAGTCAGAGAATAGACAAGAAGATCTAGAGTTGGCGATTTGATAACCGTCAACAAGAAGATCAAGAAAGTGCACGCATGAAGAGGAAAATGCCAAAATCCCCTCACTAGGATTTATGCATCTAGATTTGATTAATGTTATACATGATCATATGTTTGATATATATACATGATTATTGGTTATGAAAAAAATATGGTTTTTATGTAAAGTTTTAAAACCTAAATCTGCTATTTTTCTATTGCGTTCATGATATGATCTTGTGTTTTTTCTATTGAATTCATGCATGTATATAGTTTTATTAAGTGTTAGGACAATTTCCATCAAGTACTTAGTTAGAAGTGGCTATAAGCTTTTCATGAAGGCTATAAGCTTTTCATGAACCTTTCTTTGTCTAATTCAGCTTCTTGCTCAGCCTCACTTAGTAAATGATAGAATCGAGTTTAGATTTCGCATATTCCTCTAAAGGTTAGAGTATTCATTTGGAGAGTTTTTATGGTGCTCTAACTTAATGTAATAATCTTATTAGAAGAAATTTGAAGATCAATCCAAAGTGTGCTAGATGTGGATTATTGGAATCTTTAGCTCATGCTCTCATTGCTTGCACATCTTCACGTGAAGTATGGAAGAAAGATAGGTATTGGAAGATGGTAAAGGCCCAGTTACAAGAGGATCGATGTTGTCGAATCCTTTTTAGCGATCTCATGGAGTCTGGAAAAGGTTAGCTTTGCACATTTCTGTATGTGCCTTCGGAGTATTTGGTGTGAGCAGAGCTGGGTGGTACATGGTGGTCCATCTTGGTCTTCCACGGTGATTGTTTCTTCAACTGATGCACTTATTCAAGAATACGCCACTACTCCAGTGACTTCGGCTATGGATGGAACCCAATATAGTCTTACTGATTTGTGTTGGCATCATCCGGTTTTGTTTTCTCTCAAACTTAACATGGATGATTCCGTTATTTGGGTGCTGGATGGATTGGTATTGGTTTTGTCATTCAAAATCACATGGGTATCATTTTGGCAGCCAGCTCCTTGAAGCTCAAGGTGCTTTCACGGTGGAGACAGCAAAAGCTTTGGCAATTAGAGATGCTCTTCGAACCTTTGTTGATTGGGGTATTCCTATTTCTATTGTTGAGAGTGATAACTTTGTCTGTGATTAAAAATATTAACTCTAATGGGCTGTTTGGTATGGGGTAATCTTTAGGTGGGAATAGGTATTTCAATACATCCCCATGTTTGGTACCATTTTAACACCCAGTAAAGTAATCACTTTAGGAATCAAATCCTCTTAAGTGGGGGTCATCTTAAAGTTACCAAAACATATGGATTTTAAATAACCTCCCATCTAAAATTCACTCTAAAAAACGAAACAAAAAAAAAATACCACATCCCAGGAATCATAGCAAATTGTTTTATTTTCTGCTAACAAATTTTATTATTTTATAAGTAATTTAACTTTATAATTACTTTTTAATTTTAATTTAAGTACATTCCCATGAGCAATCAAATATAGTTATCTAATATCCCAGAAATCATAGACAAGATTACTGTGTGCAATCAAACACAATTATTATAGATATCAGACAATCATATCACCATCTTCAGCATTCTCATTAATATGATAACTGAGATTATCTTATACCAAATGGCCTCTATAATATCTCTTTAGGTCCCAATGCTTTTATCTTTGATGATATTAAGTCCTTAGTTAATATTGTTAGCTGTGGCTCTTGTCAATTTGTTCTCGTTTGAGGAATAGAGTAGCCAATGAATTAAGAAGTAAGGCTCTTTCATCACGTAGTGATTTTTACTGGAGTGATATGTGTCCTCTGCTTATTTTGCCCCTTGTTTTGGACAATTTAAAGTTGATTGAATAAAAAGGATCTTTCCATTTCAAAAGAAAAAAAAATTTACCTCCTAAGACTTTTAATAAGACAGGTGTCCGTGTTAGTTGTACACTAAATTTTTATTTTAGTGACATTTCTAAGTTCCATTCAGCTTTGGAATTTTCGTTATCAATTTGCTTATATCCAAAAAGGAAAAAGTAGTTTGGCGAGCAAGGTGCATTATGTATTCACGGATTTGCTTGAATTGAAATGACCAAAGTTATCACGAGTGCGATTGTTTTTCGAGTGATCTTCTTTTTCATTTTCCTTTTTTTTAAAGGTCCAATTTCGGTGGACAACAATTCTTGTTAACTGTATATCGAGGTTGACTTGAATTTCTTTTAAGCACTTTGTTCGAGGAAATTATTAAGTCAATAAAAACATAATATTGTCCGCAAAAGACGGAAAAAAAAAAAAAAAAAAAGAAAGACCATACGCATACACATATACATACATAAAAGACGTGTCAAACTTGAAAATGTCACGTACAAAATTCTAATTACTTTACATTTGAAATTTCAAATATCGATAAATGATATATATGACAGATATTACAGGAAAAAAAATTTCGCAGGTATAATAGTTTAATGTATTTTTTTATGAATTTTATATACAATGTTTTCTTCTACCAAAATAATATGATATGGCATATACATAGAAGTGAAAATGTTTTCTGACAAATTCTTGTTAACAATTGTATCTTCTCCTTTTCTGAAAAACTTTATCTTTTATCATTCTACAACTTTTTATCTCTTTAATTTTACCTCACCAGAATCCTGATAGGGATATGATAATATCTCTCCAACGTGTTTTTTTTTCTTAATAATCGTCCAATTTGTATGGAGGTCTTCGTTCCCTATTTATATATATTATTCTATTAAAAAAAAAATTGGAGGAATGAACCCTTAAAAAGTGAATTTTGAACAAACGCTTAAGTTTTAAAACTCTTTGCAAAATAGTCTTTTTACATTGTTGAGTATGGTATTCAGTGTAGTCGAATATGTAGTTTGAGTATAGTCGAGCATTGTCGAGAAAGATTACTTTGCAAATAAATTAATAACGTAAGCATTTTTACAAATATGTGTTTTAAAAGAGATTTATTCTAATATAATTATATTTATATGGAGGTTTCGCCATATTTGAATCTAAATTTGTGTAGGTTTAATTTATTTTTCATTATTTTTCTTCAGTTTCTTATAGTTTTATTCTATGTAGAACCTTCTAAAATCCAAAAATCGAAGAACTTATTATCATTAGAGATCACTTTCTACAAAATATTCACATATAATTCAAAAAAGTAAACTCAGGTGCTGAAGAGTGATTAAAAAGAGCAAAAGAAGTTATTTTTTAGTTATATCCTTGGAGATAAAATCCGGATTAGAGAACCTTCTAAAAATCCAAATATATATATTATTATTCTTCTATATAGAACTTTCTAAAATCTAAATATAGAAGAATTTTAATTATTAGAGATCACACTTTATAAAAGATTCACATATTAATCAAAAGATTCAACTCCGGTGATATAAAGGTAATTAAAAAGACAAAAATAAATTACTCTTTAATTATATCCTTTGTGAATTTGTTTGCGCATCATCTAAATCTCGTATACAATTATTTCCTTTATAGATATCTTTTTCTTTCTTTCTCTTTTTTTTTTTCCCCTTGAACTTCATGGACGTCGTTTGAATACAATAGTTTGATTAGTTGTTACTGTTATGATTTATTAAAAAGTACATTACTTGAAAAAAAAACACGGTAATAATGATAATTAATATTATTACTGCTACTACTTGGAAGAGCGTGTTCGCACTTAGGATCCTCCCAAGCTAGTTGGAGAATTTGTAGTTGCCACGAGTCTATTTATGACTCCGACCACTTTCTCTTAATGATTTATTAAAATTATATTACTTGGCATCCGGGCGATCTACCCTTCATTAATTTCTCTTAAAATTAGTGTTTCTAATGCACAAATTCAGGAAAAGTTTAGGTTGTGAAGCAAATTATTCTGTAAGATTAAATGCTATATCCAACACATTTTTCAAAATTTTCTCATAATTTAACTTTCCATGTGATTTATGGTCCTGAGACTTCTTGATATTATACTGTCAGAATCTGACCAGTTATGTTTTACTAAAATTAAGAGTAAGATCTAACAAATTAAATAACGAAACGCGATACTTAAACAAAGGTTTAGAGACAATAAATGATAGAAACGATCTAATAACATAATCTTTTTTTTAATGAATAATACCTGGCAAAGAGAAAAAACAAACGATGTTAAACATGAACTAGTTGAAGAACTGCTATTATATTAATCATATATATTCTATAAATAGTTAGCTTCTTAATTTATACTTTTCTAAAGCTAAATTAACAATATATATGTAAAAAATTGTAGCCTTCATTCTCTCTTTAAAAATATTTATTGTCGTTGCTCTCACAAGAAGCCACAAAGGGAGTGTTTTGATCTTTTTCGCCGGGATCTTCTCTTCCTCTCATCTTCTTCAGAGATGAGGGATTTTTCCTTTTTCTTTTAATTTACTAATAAGTCTGGATTTTGATATGATTGTAGTACTACTTTTGTGTGGATTTTGTACCACTTAATTTTTTATCTGTATGAGTTTATTCTATTTACTGGATCTTGAATATGAGAATTTTTCTTTGATTTAAATCTGTAATGCGGATAAGTTAATTTTCTTTTCAATAGACGTTGATCTCTTTAGTGTTGGAATTATAGTCTCTATTTGTCAAGAACGTAGTCCAATACCAGTTGAAGATAATTTGTTTATATTAGTCGTCCTTTTTATATTATTCTTTTGGGAAATTATAATAGCGCACAATTCTTACTATTATTGTATTTATGATCCACTTTTCATCTCTTTTTTTGAGGAATTTGAAATTGTAATCCTCTAATTTTGTATTATAATTGAAGTTTTTTAGTTTTTATTAATATTATTTCTTTGAGGACCGTTTTTGTCATAAAAAATTATACTTTTCTTCTTTTGTTAAATCATTCTACTCTAAATCTGCATTTGTAATTGTACCATTATTATAAATTCCTACTCACTTCGGAGAAAAAGAAATTAGAGCATTCACTTATTTTATATATATATATATATGTTGTGTACTTCTTTTCATCTACTATTTTCCCATGAGTAAAAATTAATGGTGCCGATAACGGGTTCCGTTTAGGGTCTTGCTGACTAGTATCAAGCTAGTATCAGTGCTTCAATCTTTTGTGGTATATGTAGCCCTTTCATTAATTCCATCGTTACCTGTCACTGTCCATTCTTATGTTCTTTGGTAAACAAAATATGTGGATGTGGTGATTCACGATACTTGTGCACATATAAAGACAATTAATTATATATGACCCACTAGTCTTTTCTTAAAATCTGGCTATACATGTGAAAAACGTAGAATTGAAAATAAACGTCTTTTTTTTTTTTTGGTTAAAATTGAAAAGAAACGTTGAATATTAAATAATATAGTTTAGATTGGCGTGTTGGGAACCACAAAATTTATTTGGTCAAATTACGAAATTGTACGACGATATAAAATGATGTTTTTATTCACTAACAGTGGTTCTGATTTGTCTCGTCCTCAATGTAAAGTTTGCTTGGATAGTTTAACCGCTTGTGTTTTTCTAGATCTTTCTCGTACGAAAAATCTTAAACCTATAGAAATTATAAGGTAAATTAGAATTATTTGGTTTAAAAATAGTATGGAAATTTGTAATGGCTAAAGGAGACGTATCTCTGAAGGAAGTGTTGAATTGAGTCTTGCGCATATGGCATGTGCCACTTGACATAAAATTTTGTAATTATGTATTTACCCCAGATATTTTGGGAAAAAAATTCAATAGTACATACGACCACAATAATTTTTTTATTTTTAAACTTTATTAATATTGCTTGAAATTCTTGATTTTGTCTTAACTTTTTATGAATATTTTTTTTTTGAAATTCACACATAAAGAGTCTATTAAACCATTGTGATGAAAAATGAGACTCACTCATTAATTTTTTTCAAAATTAATTATCATTGTCATGTCACACATGTAAAATTAATTGGATACCCTATTCTTCTAACAAATTTCAAATTATTTTAGCCACCACTGTCGGTCCCGATTCCGACTCCGGCGGCAACGCCTCTACTTGACTAAGGTCGAAAAATTTTGATTGTAGTCAAATTTGTTCGGCCGCCTCTCCTGGTTGTTTCAATCGTTTTTCGACCAGTGGCCGAAAAATTTCGACCCCGGTTGAAAATTTTCGACAGATATACCGCTCGACTGTAGTCGAACAATTCGACTGGGTCGAAGTCACTGATCAAAGCTTTTCGACCGGCATTCGACCCCACTCAAACATGGTCAGCTGCCCTGGTCACTTTTGACTTTTTCATAGCAATAAAGGTCCTATTTTTGTAAATGGTTCATAGGTTGTCTCTCTTTTCATAACATCTATTAAAAGAGAGTCGAAATTGACAATCCGGCTTTTTTTGGACTCATTTTGAAAATTAATTTGTAATCCTATATATATTTTTAGTCTACATTGACTCATTGTGTTTCGAAATTACCATTTTTAGATTTTTCATGATTTACATATTACTAAGTTACTTAAAAAAGTGAATAAGAAAGTATATAAATTAAGAGAGCAAAAATAACGAATTAGCAAAAACTTTGCTTTTTTTCGAAAAAATTTATGCCCCTAAAAATATTTTCTAGCTCCACCACTGGCAATAAGAATAATTTCAAACAATATTTCTTTTAGTAGTATAACAAAAGTGTCCTAAAAAGTTTTATTTTATTACATTTTCGCTAAAGATTTTACAAAAACATTATAGACATATTGTTTGGTACAACTCTCAAAGATTTTTTAGAACTCAAAATATACTTTTATGAGTGTTTGGATGGAATCTCAAAATTTATCCAAACAAACCCAATAAAGAACAAGTAACGTGAGATGTTTTAGCAAGTTTATGACTCAGGAAACTAAAACGAAATTTGTTGTAGTAGTTTAAGGACCAAGAAAATAAATTAATGAAATGAGTAGTGATACATGAATCCATTACGTTACTACATAATGTAAATTGTATCACTGAACACACGTGAAACACATGGGTTCCATCTTATGCTCTATATATAGTTTGCTAGCTAGGGCTTCAGTATCAACAATACAAAACAACACAAAACCGTGAAAGCCCTTCTTTCCTTTAGTCTTTCTCTATCTAGTAATTTGACCAATGTCTTCTCTTCTTCATCCCTCCAGTATTACTGGAACTAGTACTGATCAAAACACAAGCGAGTTAGAAATATCTAACACCGCACTGGAGATAGAGATAAAAAATCGAAATCCAACCCTTCAAAGTTCAAATTCCGGAGGAATTGTCGGCGGAAACGAGGGAGTTTTCTTGACGTGGAAAGATCTGTGGGTGACAGTTTCCAGCGGAAAGAATTGTAGCAGACGGATTCTTCAGGGTCTAACGGGTTATGCTAAGCCAGGGGAGCTCTTGGCTATAATGGGTCCTTCGGGTTGTGGCAAGTCTACTCTTCTTGATGCCTTAGCAGGTAAAATAAAAATTATATTATTTTGATTTTATTATAATACATATGTGTTCATATAAGAAACATCTTATGTAACTCTCTTTTATGTTATTTTCGATTTACATGTCTTACTAACCTTAGATATGGACATATGTGTTCATAAGAAACATCTTATATAACTCTCTTTTATGTTATTTTCGATTTACATGTCTTACTAATCTTAGATATGGACATGTTGATATGTCTAGAGATAATTAAACTGCTCTTACTCGATCTTATTACTTCCGTGGTTTTTGTCCTTACTTATATATACTCTTAGAAACTGATCCTATGCAGGTTTGAATATACCTAGAGACAGGAAAATTTATATTATATGAGAGAGATCATCGATAGATTTGAGAATAAAACATCTGAATTTTTATGTGTCAAATAAATTGTTTTGCTTCTTAAACAAAGATAAAATCCATTATAAATTTCTTGGCATCAACATATGGGGCAGACTTCGAATAAGTACTAGGCAGCAGCTATCCAGGTATTTTATATATTTATAGACTCAAAAAGTGACTTTTCTAAAATCACTAGGAATAGAAAAAATGCATTAATTTTGTGTGGGTTATGGATTATATATGTACAAAATACATCAACAATGGAGATGTTTTTTAGCCAATAACCATTAAATGATTTTCATTAAATCAAGATCAAACGGTGATAAAAGCTATACATGGCGATAGGATAAAAAGAAAATACTGATAAAAATGAGCGTCTATACTAAATATGTATATATTATTATTCTCACATAAATATCACATATGTGCATAATTTAGAAAAAGAAATATTTACCGGATTTGGAAGTTGCAAGTACGAGATTGACACTTGGGACTATTCAAATAAAAGTCTTTTCCGTCTACTTGAGGTCGGATGCAATTTTTACACGAGTTTAATTTGTAAGATCGATACGGTATAACGTCTTGTCATGACTTTTATTATTTCTTTATTCTTTCTACACGAGTTTAATATTGCGTTTTTTTTATTTTTTATTTTTTCAATCAAAGCCCAAAAACCTGCTAGTGAAGAGTTTTCGCTTATTTTTCGTAAGATCGCTTGTGGCCAAAGCTGGTGAGCTAGATTTTGCAAGAAGCTCTTTCAAAAACAATAAAAGAATAAAAATAAATAAAAAATTAAAAAAAATAAACGTGTGTCGAGAGCCACATTGAAGTCCAGAGATTTTATTTTTCTTTTAAATAAAATGTAAATTTGTTTTTTGAAAATTAGTCTCTGCTTATTCTAAACTTGACATTTGTTATCCTGAATTTATAAATTTTAAGTATACTCTCAAATTTTGAGTTAGACACTTCTTATAATTGACACTGTTGATATTTTTTCGGCTGAATTAAATTGCTAGCTCCGTCCTTTTAAGGATATTTTTCTTGGAACAATAATCATAAATGAAACTTTTTTATCTTTTTTTCCCAGAACATAAGTAAGAACTACTAATAGTGTATATGATCCCTCCTCATCTTCCATTGGAAAAATAAATAACTTCTCTTTTTTTATTGTTAGGTATAAATATTAAAAGCAAAAAATATCAAAGAGAGCTTCGCTGTATGACTAGATACTTGATACGTCCAAAAAAATGTTCTACCTAATTAAACCGATGGACAATTCTATGACACACACTATAATTCATAGAAGATATCTAACATGTCAAATCTTATCTTTTTCTTGATTTTGTCTTTTTTCCCCTTCAGTCATAATCTCTTCTTATCTTAGTAAAAGCGGAATGAGAGAGAGAGAAAGAGAATCATCAAGTTTCACTCTGTTTTTTTTTCCTAACTTATCAACTAAATTGAATACTATCAATCAATATCTTGCGTAGCTAGCGGATTTTACTCCCTAGCTGCAGTCGGCGTTTCTTTAGTACCACTCATATAATTGGGCTCACATTCCACCGTCTTGGGCTGAAAAGTAAGCATTTTTCTTCACAATTTGATGTGTAATTAATATTGGAACCCATGAATGATGCAGCCAGCCATACTTGTACAAAAATATCAGTGTCATCACGACGTGGAAATGAATGCAATGACTTTGTTATCTTCTAACCATTACTGAAACGTCTTATATATTGGTTGTTATAGCGTCACTTAAGACCGACAAACCAGAGCACGTATAATTAATACAGATGAAATGGGATATATATATATACATACATATATATATCCGGGACCACATACTACAAAGAAAAAAAGACAATGTTTTCTTCCTTCTCAGTTCTTAGGGAACATAATGAATGGACATTTTTTTCTTTATATCCTCACATATGTTATTACAAGAAAAAAATGTGTCCGGAATTTCTCTTGCAATTAATAAGGTTTCCTTTTTCTTACTTCAATTAGTAATATTTAGAAAGCCTTTTTCTTTATCAGGACACGATTAAGAGTTAAAAGACTTTAACCACGATAATCTATTTGCAGGAAGATTGAGTTCGAAGACAAGGCAAAGCGGGGATATTTTGATAAATGGACAAAAACGGACTCTGGCTTATGGAACATCGGTATGTATTGTGTGTTTATTAAAATATTTGAAAGCTAACAAAGTTGATTGTTTTCTACGCCATAATCAATGATCTATGAATACATAAAACCATAAAGTGTGGTCTAACATAGGTATAGTGAACTTCATTTTCACCACACAAAATTATACAATATGTTAGTTAGACTTTATTCATTTTTTCCTTATTAATTTTATTTTTTGGCAATTTAACCATTTGAACTCGCCAAATATCACCAAAAGATAGTGTCCTCATCATAATAACACTCTAGCCGTTTATCCTTTTAAATAAAAAGTAAATATCCTTCGAAAGAAACTTTATAGTGATGTTCAATGCACAAATTTCGTACCAAATTTGTATACAAATCATGTGAGAAACAATCTATAATTAATATGATTCCAATCACATAAATTATTCACTTACTCTAAAAGTTATAGTAGTCTGTAGTCACAGGTTTAGCCTAGTAGTGATAATCACACTCCTTTCAACGTAGAGGGTCTGAATTCAAATTCTCATTCCCCAAATTTTTTATAAAAAAAAAAGAAAAAAAAAAACAAAGAAAAAGAAAAGTATGGTAGTCCCGTTTTCAAATAATATGCAGTAGTTTAAAATCCCCCTCAAAGTATAGATTTATAAATTATAAATTATTCAGTGTTCAATCAGTTGTTAGTCCTATTATTTACTCGATTAGTTGGACCAGTTTTCCCACTTTTTACCATGCATAGATTTTTCTTCGTTAATTAATATTGGACTCATGCTTGAATAATCCACACAGGCATACGTAACACAAGATGACGCTCTGATGACGACCTTAACGGTAAGAGAAGCCGTTCACTACTCAGCTCAGCTGCAGCTGCCGGACTCCATGACGGTGGCGGAGAAGAAGGAGCGGGCGGAGTTGACGATACGAGAGATGGGCCTGGCGGACGCCGTCAACACTCGCATCGGCGGCACCGGCTTAGGGGCGGGGAGCAAGGGCCTCAGCGGGGGGCAGAAGAGGAGAGTCAGCATCTGCATAGAGATCCTGACGCGGCCGAAGCTTCTCTTCCTCGACGAGCCGACGAGCGGGCTCGACAGCGCCGCTTCTTACTACGTCATGAGCAGAATTGCGGACTTGGATGTTCAGAGTCGGAGGGGCGGCGGAGCCGGTAGAAGGAGAACCGTAGTGGCTTCAATTCATCAGCCGAGCTCCGAAGTGTTTCAGCTCTTTGATAGTCTTTGCCTTCTTTCCGCTGGCAAAACTGTATACTTTGGTCCGGCTTCTGCGGCGGACGAGGTAAGGACTATGGACCAGTTACTGACTGCTGATTAAGTTGAAGCCAACTGAGTACTGAGAGTTCATAAAAATAATACTAATAATACACATATGCGTGTATATATAATATGCTTGTTCTATATTTGACAAATTATCTTCAAAAAATAACTTAAATGCATAGCGGTTAATATGATTATTATTACCTGCTCTCTGATGTGCCACGTCATTTATGTTTTTTTTTTCTTTTTTTTTTTTTGTTTCTTTTATCTTTCGGCATAGACTTTCATAATGTTGAGCATTATTTTCTCAATTAAAATTAATTTCTCGTAATTTGAGAATTTTATCTTAATTACATTCCTTTTAAGTAAGATACAAAACTTTCGTGTAATAACTTTATGAATTAATAAAAATTTATATCAGTTTTGTTTAATTTTAAATAATTAACTCCTACGCTTTTGATTGGATTGTTTGCACAGTTTTTCACCAGGAGTGGTTTTCCCTGTCCGACTCACCAAAATCCATCCGATCACTTCCTAAAAACCATAAACAAGGATTTTGATCAAGTGCAGGTAATTCAATTTTTCATAGACAAGGATTTATCGATCGTGCAATAAATTCGTTATGTATGTTCTTCAAATAAGAAATATTGATAGTCACCTTATAACAATCCTTAGAAAATTACTAGTTACTTGTAAAAAAAAAATTAATTTTGATAATCTTTACAGGATATTGAGCAAGGCTTACCAGTACGGACGGAAGAAGCAATAGATACTCTTGTAAAGTCTTACAAAGCTTCTGAAAGTTACCAGCAAGTTCAAAGACAAGTAACAGAAATATGCAGTACTAAACAGGTAACTAGGAGAGCAGGCTAACCATAGCAAGGTGGCAACTACTATAACTATAACTTAACAGCTCCTGAAAATGGCATTCTTGAACCTCAGGGTAATTGTGGAGCATTGGAGAAACAAAGAAGCCATGCTGGATTCCTTACTCAGTGTCTTGTTCTTACGAGGAGATCATTCATAAATATGTATCGAGATCTAGGCTACTACTGGTTCCGCTTAGCTATCTATGTTGTACTGTCCATTGGGCTAGGCACTATCTATACCAATATTGGGTATACTAACGGCTCAATTCAGGTACCGATCAGTAATGAGTAAATTAAAGAGAGAGATATTGTGTTCATGATCAAATTTAGTTCATCAAAAAAAGATAATGATTTGAACCTTTTCTTTTGTATCTGATGAGGATGTAGTCATGACTGCATTCACCATTAATTGTTGATTAGTGGGTGGAATTGGTCTTAATATGAAATTCATATGATCTCTATACTGATAAATGGTTTGAACAGACGCGACTGTACTCGACACGTCTTAATATAACTAATGATATTCTTTGTGCCTTTCTCATTGTATCAGGCAAGAAGTTCACTTATCATGTTTGTAGCCTCATTCTTGACTTTCATGACTATCGGTGGATTCCCTTCCTTTGTGGAAGACATGAAGGTATACTTTTTTTTTTTTTTTGACGCTTTTACATATGTGGAGTTCTTCATGATAGAATTTACACATATTACCACATAAACGCAAAGTACACTTGGAAAAATCAAATGTCATTTAGGCTATGTTTGGTAGGAAGGAAAAGGGAGAGGAAGGAAAAAATTTGAGAGAAAAGTGGATGGAAACAAAAAAGTTGAGTTGTTTGGTAGGAGAAAAAAGAGAAGAGAAGAGAAAAGGAGAAAGAAAAAAGGGGGAAAAAAAAAATAGACCCCACACAAAAAATTTCCTCCCAAAAATGAGAAGAAAAGAGAAAGGAAAAGTTTTTATTAATGTATGAAAGTTAATTTACCAAAATAACTTTATACATTAATTTTAAAATTTGAATAATAGGCAAAGTAGTCATTTTAAAATAATTTAATTTTCTTTCCTCCCTACATACCAAATAACAACGAAAAAAAAGACACTTTTCTTTCTATTCTATACATTTTCTTTCCCTCCTATTTTCTTTCCTCTCAACCAAACATAGCTAATATAATTGGTGATTTGTGACTCTTGTTAGAACATGCACCAAATACATCCTCCATCATTAATCCATTTCTATGTGATAACAAATCCAGGTATTTGGACGCGAAAGGCTAAACGGGCACTACAGCGCAACATCGTTTGTGGTCGGTAACACGCTTTCTGCCCAGCCATACCTCATCATGATTGCACTCGTCCCGGGAGCTTTGGCTTACTTTCTCCCGGGGCTCCGCCACGGATACGAACACTTTATTTACTTTGTCATTGTTCTCTACGCCTGCATGATGCTTGTCGAGAGCCTAATGATGATCGTCGCGGGCCTCGTTCCCAACTTCCTCATGGGGATCATCACTGGCGCCGGGATCCAAGGCGTCATGATCTTGGGCGGCGGATTTTTCCGCTTGCCAAGAGATCTTCCCCAACTCTTTTGGAGGTACCCTTTGTACTATATTTCTTTCCACAGGTATGCTTACCAAGGATTGTTCAAGAACGAGTTCGAAGGCATGGTGTATCCTGGCGAGGCACTTGGAAGGACACACGAGATTAGCGGGGAAGAAATTCTGAGGAATGAATGGCAGGTTGAGATGAGCTATTCGAAGTGGGTTGATTTGGCTGTGTTGTTGGGAATGGTGGTTCTTTATAGGATTCTGTTCTTGGTGATCATTAAGACCGCTGAGAATTTCAAGACTATCGTCGCAGTTTTCGCGACTGCGGCACGACCCAAGATACAGATCATGGAGAATCCTATGGCTACCCCATCGCATGGAGAGAAGAAAGCGGTAGATATGTGGTAGGCGTGCGAGGAATCCTTGATCTGAATCGTGCTGCTCTGCTTGGCCTTTGACCCTTGAAATTGTTGTGCTAGTAATTGCAGTATTAAAAAATAGTCATTAGGGACAAAGAGAAGTGCAGTAGTAGCAAATATGACTATGTAAAAAATAAACCTATGTGTAAAATGGTTGACAAATTTAGCCATGTGGAGAATACCTATCCACTCATGTTTTTAAAACTAATTATCTCAAAAATTTTAGACGATCATAAGAGATGTGTCAACATTGACAAATTAGAGGGTGACGCAATTATATATGGTTTTCCCAAACCCCTCTTATTCTTTTCTTTTTCTCTGAAAGAGAACTTGAATGAAATTGCAAGGTTACTGATCACAACATTTTGGAGAAATACAAATAGGAATTGCATATATATATATATATATCAAATTAATAACAGCCCTCGAAAACTCCCGTTAGCCAAAGCATGCTGAGCTAGGGCGCGAGTACGTAACACCATTCTCCTCTTGGCATTACAAAAAATTTTACTTTTAATGACAACAAAACCGTGACTAAAAAGATGACATTATCTATATGTCGTGATTAAAAAGTCTGTGCCTAAAAATTTTAATGATAAAAAGGACAATTTATTATAACTAAATATATTTTTAGCCACAATAGATTTCATAACTATAAATAAAAAGTTGTAATTTAAAAGACATTAGTAATAATTTGTAACTAAATATCATCTTTTAGTTGCAAAAAATTATTTATTGTGACTAAATGTCACTAGCTTTTAGTCACAAAAAAATTTGTTGTCACCACAAAGCTTGTAATTAAATGTGATTTTTTTTGTAGTGTTGGATACAAAAGGACAAGAGACACATCCAATAGTTTTCATATCAAAGTAACAACATCTTCCAAACCTCGAAGCTCAAAGCTCGATAACCAGTTTCTGATGCCATATTTGTAAACTTCAAAGCTTAATATTTGATGAGTTTTTCTCTTTTCCAAATAAGAAAAGAGTTAAAACATCCAAGAGAATAAGGTATTGTTGGGGTCAAATTTCGTCACTCTCATCCTGCTGTCCACGTGCCCGATTTAATTTGGAGGCTGGTCATACTGGGGTCATAATATTTGTACCTAGCTAGCTAGCTTAATTACCTAGTCCAGATGATTGAAACTGAACGTACAAGATGGAATTCGATTGAATGATATGATGATCTCATGGTATTGATCAAATTAAACCTGGGGTCTCTAACGCTAGTTCAGACCGTTCAGTCATTATCCCTACAAGGGCCGCGTAAAATTCACTAGGAGGATATACGTTTGACTACTGGACGAATAATATTCCAGCCTGGTGATTTTATAGGCTACACGGATTTCAATTATTCCGAATTTGTCTGACTGAACACATTGGCCAAATATCTTCCAGAGTGGGTTGGAAAGACGAAACAATGTTACTGCTTAGTCATTCCAGTAAGCTGAAGTCTAGTGTATATATATACGTATATATAACCAGTAGTATGATACTAGTTAAACTATTGTCTCATTCAATGTTGACACTAATTTGAGGTAATTCCACACTGGATAGTAGTCATCCAAATTATGTCCAACTCAAATCAAATTCTGGATTGACAGAATATGATGCTGATTTTTTCAGACTCTAGCAGAAACGTCTAGGTCTAGCACTTAAAAACAAATAATATAATGTGTGGTAAATATTGATTGTAATAATTGACTATTATATAGTGATAAAAATAACCACAAGTTGTAAAAGATCTACAAAGAAATATTTAGAGAGTAGATAATAACCACAAGCAAAAAGAGGTTTCTAGAAAAAGTAGATTGATTAATTATGTATTGGTTCATTCAAGCCAAAAAATAATAATATTAATAAAATAAATAAAAAAATAAAAGCTTCCCCCTACGCGTATCCTTCTCGAACATTAAGCTACTCCAGAATAGCATATCCAAATGTCCAAACTGAAAATTATAAGAAACAAAATACTGAGGGAAGCGATCATCTTTCCATTGACATATACATATGTATATATGGCTAAACTTTCATACGTATTTTTGTTTTAACTAATTGTTAGATATAATATTTTTACACTGTTTGATTTTGATTCAATATTGACTATTATTTAATGAATTGTTGGGGAAAAAAAATCGCCATTAATATTTGTGTGTTCTACATAACCATAATCCATAAAAATTCATTTTGCCTATCATAGTGACTTTACAAAAATCACTATTTAAGTCTCTATCATATGTATCTATAAGAAAGTTTTCAATAGAGACTTGTTTTTGTTCCATGAATGTATATTTTGATTAAGTTGAAAATGAGTTGTAATAACAAGTTAAATTTATTTATAACCATTCTAGTCTAATTCTTAGGGTTTACGTTGGAATAAGTTGGTAGAATGATTTTTAAGGGAAAAAAATTGATAAAAAATATTGTTATTTATATTAGTTTCATGTCTACGGCTCTTGTCTTATTGAAGTGGGTATTTGGTGGTGTGAATTTCTGTCAATTTATTAAATACCTAATAGCTTAATAAGTTGCATAATCAAAGTTTCAAGAAACGCTTCCCTTTAATCTCTCAATGGCCAAGTGGGTGAATAATTGTAAAATCTGAAATTCTTAAAGGGTAAATTGGACCTTTTCACTCCTAATGGCATAATTGTGATTTCTAATTTTTGGAATTAAATAATAAAAATATCTGGATTTAAATATTTGGTGCTACAATATCACGTATTTGCATATAAGGACCTCTATTTTCCCTTCCTCGCGCAAGGTCCCCGAAATCCACCAAAAATGCCTAGAACTGTCGAAGCTTCCTGCCGCTGCATGCCACCGCCATTGACCTGACGCACCCCCGCCATGTTCATCGTAAGAAGACAAGCAAAACCCGACCAGCCACATAGGAAATGGAGCTACGATGGCCGAGATTGACTCCTCCGAATTTACCACCTCTGGCGCGGTTTTCTGGCGACAGCTCTGCCATCTAATGCCGTCTCGCATCATCGCTGACACGTGGGAGCTTCCCTCGTTGTCGTCAACCACCTTCAAGTGATTGCTCGATGAAATTCGCCTCCGGTAAGATTTTTACCACTTTTACCGTTTTTACCAACTTTGTAAAAAGTAATATTTACATAATTATTTCGGTTAAGAAATTTATTTGTCCGAGATAAAAATATGAGGTGAAAGAGGATTAAAAATTATGAATAATTACCGTTAGTAAAAGTAAAAACGTATCCAGAAGTGCAGTAACTTTTAAATAGAAAAAAGTAACATTTTTCTAAATATTTTCGAATAGTGGTATTTTTGTAAACTTATAAGAATTGGGCCGGAAGTTTGTTAAACCTTGAAAATGGGCCTTGGGCTGTGAATATGAAAATGCTTTAGGAATTGGTATATTTATAAATAACCAGAAATATTGGTACTTTTCTAAAAATCCTTTGAAAATTGGTATTTATGTAATTTTTGGATTTTTGAGTCTAATTAATAATCGGGAACTCGAAACTGAGTTCTGACTTCGAATTTGGACTCAATGAGGTCGTGAGATGAATTTTGATATAAAATATGACTATATTTCGAAGTGGCACGAAAATCAAAATTTCGAGGTTCGTAAATTGCACCGTTTTGCGTGCCACGGACTAGTCCCGTACCAGGACCCGTTTTTGACAAGGTATGTATCTAACCTAATAATTTTGGGTGCTCTGAATTCAGTGGTGACCTCCGTTTCTCTATTTCAGGCTCCGGTGGAAAAGTCACTTTTTCAAGTGGACTTATCGGGATCTGGAAATTGTCATTCGAACACCCAAGTGACCAACAGGAGTTTCTTTTTAGTGTCGTTGGCTTAGTATTATTACCATTTCGAGGTAAGGGTTCAATATCCTGATTTTATATCTATTTTGATTTATAAATGCATTAAAACTCATTTATGAAAAATCGTGATTTTACGATGGATTGGCAAATTGTTGAAAATTGTTGGATTACACTGGGATTAGACTATGTGAATTTTTATACATATTTTTATATTGTGATTATGGGGTAAAATAGAGGTGTGCTGCCCATATACAGTATATCCCAGAATAATGCCAACTTAGAATTTTAAAGCATGATATGATTTTTGAACGCATAGTTATTGTGAACGGTTACATGTTGTACATACTATAAGATCACATACTTGAGTTCTACAGTTGTATCACAGTATGAACACAGGTTTTCACACGGAATGAATGCAGGTTTATCAATTAAAGCTTTGTAGAATTAAGCTATTCAATCACTAACATTTCCTTCTCCGTTTTACTTGTATATCCATTGTTATATGTATATATATACAATTACATATACACATTACTATGGCTATGTAGGACTCAATTATTAAAGAGGTAAATGAGAACCCTGAAGTTATATTGGACTGCAGCCATGAATGATTGATTCTTGGAGTTAAACCAACACCTAAGCTAGACTTAAGGAATACCCCAGTTATAACTCATCCAAAATACTTTAAGTTTCCGAATAAGTTTGACTCGAGAACTGCTTGGCCGCAATGCCGCACCATTTTGAGAATTTTAGATAATTTGTTGCTTAATATTCGTATTTAGTTATCCAAAACAATTTTTTCGTGGAAATAAGATAGTGCTAACTATTTCGATTTCTTTATGTCAAATGCTAAATCAATTTTGTATTTGAAGATCAGGTAAATCTTGTTTCCATTTCTTTACCACAATTTTATTTTCTCAAACAGCTGAAATCTGATGATTAACATTAGAGATTTCAAAGTTGTAGGGATAACATGGTTATTGTTCGGCTTTTGGTGCAGTTGGAATCATTGTCGGATTGTTTTTGCATCCATTTTATCAAGATGACTTTGAATTTTACGAGTGGCGACCTGACTAATTCCTTTTTCATTACAGTTCCTGAAATTTATTTGCTACATGTTTTGTCTCAAAACCTATCTCTTTCTGCGAATGATCTTTTGTCTTGCTGGGGCTTTATGTGTGGAGATGGTTATGATGGGGTATCCAATTTCTGCGTTGCGATATCTTGTCCAAGGTGGTGTCGTAACTGAAGAGGTAAGACCTTTTTGTGCCCTATTTATTTCTATTTATGAAGAGAGAAAATGGGAGTTAGTTTCACCTTTTTGTCAGTTTTTGTATGAAATAGTATCATAAAGGAGAAGTTTTGGTTTCTACTGGAAGACTGGAAGTTGGGTCAAGTTACTGCAGCACTAGGTGAGAGATCTAGACCCCTGCACAGGTTTTTGGCTGATGTACCTACGGGTAGTGTCAGGATGCTAGGTACCTCTGGTACAGAGGTATTACAGGACCGTGATAGGAGGATAAGAGCTCACTCATATACTTAGTTGATTTATGATATATACAACTATGTCGATTTGGTTTTGAATATATGATTATTTTAGATACCAATAGTTTATAAATAGATTTTGGAAAAGGTATTAACCATGCAGATTTGGTAAAAATTGCATCCATTCAAAGAGGTAATTGAATTACTACTGAGCATGTGAATGCTCACCCCCCCTACTTTTCCCACTTTCAGGTATTTGACTATTTGAGATAGTCGTCTTGATGGATAGACAAGCTGTGCAGCTTGTGTATGTCATTATGCTCTTAATCCTTGGTGGGTGTCTAGACTCCGTTAACTTTCTTTCCTTATTTAATTATTTAGCCAAGATCTATAAACTTACTAAGTGGATGTATGAGGATGGTTTTGATATTAAATTGAGAACTTGAAATTACAAATTGCAAGTGATTTTATATAACCTATTTTGGGCATTGTACTAAAGAATTTAGTTGAACTCAATTTGCTAAAGTTTATGATATCTCAACAAGTTTTCAAATGAGATAATTGGAAAATTTTTTTAAACTTTAATGCGTATTTTTCTTAAGTAATTAAAACTAATAAAAGTTTTAATGTTTATGGAATTTATAAGGATTTGAGGACCAAAACGAGATTATCTAATACTTGATTTCTTCTAAATTTTTTAAAATTAATATTTTATTATATTTTCACATAAAATTACTAAAAGTCACAATTTTGGATTTCCTGTCGTGACAATAATAGTTTATTTATCAAATCAAATACTGTTTATTATTAGAATTGATAATTTTTTTTAAACCAACATACTATAGCTACTGATTGTTTAAGGATTTATTAATTTGGATTAACATTACTTCAATCATCAAATTTTTTCTCAACATCTACATAATGTTCCTAGAAGAAAAAATTACTTAAAAATTTGAGCCGATAAATAACTACAGAGTGGATCATAGTTGTAAATTGTTTAATAATCTCATTTGGATTCATATTTGTTTAATATAAAGTCAATTGTTGTTGAGAAAAACATAGGGTTTTTTTTCATTTTTGGAGATATTATTTGTTAGAATAAATAACTTACTTTCTACTTCTACCCAGATCATGTTGTAAATAGATTTTAATCATATTGTACTGTCATATGAAGTAGCAAGGATAAATATATATACAAATATAATGTGATTTTCAATCAAACTGCATTTTATTATTATTATTATTATTATTATTATTATTATTATTATTAGTAGTAGTAGTCGTAGTAGTAGTAGTAGTATCATTATTTTGAAAGAAGCATTATCCTATATTAAAAATAACGAAGATGAAGTCTACATGAAAAATGTGTAGAAAATGAATATTTATATATATAGTTATAATAAGGGGAAAAAACCTGAACTCAAAGAGAGAGAGAGAGAGAGAGAGAGATAAAGGTAATAAGAAGAGATAGTAAAGCAAAATTAAAAATTTGTATACCATGTTATAGAAAATAAAAAAGTGAATCCCGGAAAAAAAAAACGTATTAGACTATAAAAGGAGAGATTATAAATTAATATCTAAATATTCAAAAATAGCAATTATAATATATGAAAAACGGGAATGAGAATATAAATATAAAGAATCAACTATGGAATGGGAATGGGAAAAAAATAGAAAAGGGAATGAAAGAAAAAATAAACCGTCTAACTCATTAGGTCACAAACAGGTAACTAATCTTTTAAGCTATAGATAATTTTCTATATTTACGTAAGTATTAATTATATTAGATTTTTCAATAGAATTACTAATGTAATTATAGTCATCAGATCAAAATCTAATGGTCCAAATTAGGATAATCATCCATGGACAAAAAATACGATACTCATTAAAGAAGCACATATATATAAATATAAACATATATATGTGGGTCATATTCCAGTAGTTATATTTTTTTTACTTATTTATAGTTTTTTTTTAGCTGTTAAATCATTATTTAACGACTATCATAATTTGAGTTATTGAAAAAATAATAATAACAATAAGTACATATTATTTAATATTTTTCTCTTTTTAATTTTTACCATAAAAAGACGTGTGTGATAAATTTTAATTGGACTAAGTAATACTTATAGATAGGTAAAAACAATTCCCACTGGATTGGTGTCTATATATCTAATAGTCCAACGAAGTCATCGTCATATTGTTGAAATTGGCAAAACTTTCATTCACAATGCATTTGTTCCCCTCACCTACTAGCTTCGTGCTTTTGCAAGTGCAATTCCCCTTATAAACTCCTAAAACTCAAGTCTCTCATTTCATTCATCCTATGAGTATCTCTTTGGTGTGTCTCCAACTTTACCAAATCATCAAGCCTTTGGTTGTTTATGTTATTTGTGATTAGACCATATACAACTCAAAAATAGATCCCAAGTCTCGTCCTTGTTTTTTCATTGGGTAATTCTCTCACTCAAAGTGCTTATCTCAGTCTAGATCGTGTCATTGGTCGTATCTATACCTCACGCCATATTCAAATTATTGTGTGTATATTTCCACTTATAATAGAAAATACAGCATCCACGCATTCAGATCCTACTACCCATAGCATCTCCAGCCTCATTCCAAGTCTACTTTTGTTCACCGTTGTCTTTAGTCTTTCAGCACATCAATACACCTTCCTTTAGGATGGTTTTGGCATTATGGGTTCCCCATCTAGACTTTCTCCTTCATTTGATTTGCATGATATGGCTATTTGTCTTAACTCATCTCTGACTTTAACTGACCTAAACTCGCTCTCTTCTTCTGTAACTAAAACACACCAAACAGTAACAGTACTCTACCCTCCTCTTCGAAGACTGTTGTGAAATTTTTAAACACAGGTGCGCGCTATCATAATAAGTAATATAGAATGAGTATGAGTATCGTCCCACGAAGACTGTTAATTTACTAAGTACCGAAATTTAGCTAATCCTAATTTGATTTGAATTAATCGTCTAAAAAAATTAAATTGAATTAAATTAAATTAAAACTAAAAATAAACTAAAAGCAATTAAAATAACAAAATTAAAATTTAAAGTAAAGAGAGCGTAAATGAAAATTGAACGAGATTTAAATCAATAAAAATAAACCTAGGGTGTCCGATTTCACTATAACTTATCCACTCTAAGATTCTCTATCTTATCAATCTAAAATTATTCCCCTAATTGATAATCAAAATTCTCTAATTTATTCACTATCCCCACCCGAGTTCAAGCAAAAATACCCTTAATTACCAATTCACTATATTCCTATGCGAATTAAACTAATTAAGAATTCATTAAGATCTATGGAAATTCATATAGCGACTACACAAACCATATAAATATATTCCTATTTTACATACAATTTATGGCTTTCAATCCAACGAACTAGACACATAAATCTCATTCTAGTTTCATTATGATTAACATATCATCTATTTAGTGGCCAATCAAATAGAAGTATTAAGAATGGAAGAAAAATATTTAAATGTAAACATCGTAACCCTTGAAAAAAAAAATTACTTCATAACTAAACTAAAAAAAACAAAAATATTAAATGTAAACATCCTCAAAAAACAAAAATTCAAAACTTAAAAAAATAAAATCAAACTAGAGAAATCGTGGTTGAAGAGACTCCACGTCACTGCTCTGTCTCCCACTGACTTTCTCTCTCTGGACTGCAGTGTTTCACTCACTAGAATGGCGTACTTTTTTCTCTTGTCTCGTAGTCCTTTTATAGCTTAGGAGATAGTCTGTTTGTATTATACACGGATTCCAATACTCCATTCCAATTGGTTGTGTGATGTGCACTTTCCTATTCATTATTTATCTCTTTCTTTTTTTTTCTTCTTTCTTTCACATTTCTATTCAAAATCTGACTCGATTGCAATAATCCTATTCGGAGGAAAATGATAGGTGTGGCCCGCATCTAGGAGCTGATTAGCGCTTCAAAAAGCTGGAGTAATAGAGCTGACATGACACAATATTACGGGAGGAAAAAATGAGTGCAAGGGAGCTGCGAGGTACTGGATTAGACACCCAAAGCTATCCTGCATTAGTTTTTTTCTGTGTAGGCCCCACCTGATTTCCTGCTCTGCCACTCTCCCTCTCCGTGCCTGCATCTCATGTGCCAGGCGGATTGCTTGAGAGTGATTCTCAGGTGCTTAAATATCCTAAGTGGCATAGCGCTATGTCTGATGAGTTCATCAGCCATCTTCACAATGGTACTTAGGATATGGTTCCTTCTCTACCTTCTCTGAATTTAATTAGATATAAATGGGTATTTCATGTCAAGTGCTACCCTAATGGCTCTATTGATTGTTATAAGTCTAATCTAGTCCCAAAAGGTTCCCATCAACGACCTAGTTATGATTTTCATAGGACTTTTAGTCCTGTGGTTAAACCCACAACTACTCGCCTGATTCTTAGCCTTGCCTTGGCTTGTGGCCGGACTCTGCACCAGCTTGATATTAATAATGTCTTATTGCATAGCCATCTCTTTGACCATGTCGTTATGGTTGTATTCTTGTGATTTATAGATCAACAATTTCCTCATCAGGTTTGTCGCCTCAAGAAGGTTCTTTATGGTCTTAAACGAGCTCCACAGGCCAATCATTATTTGTTATCATTTAGGTTTGTTAATTCTCAGTCTGATAACTCTTCATTTACTTTTTTGTCAAATGATTTCACAGTTTTCTTGCTGGTGTATATCGATAACATCGTTGTTACAGGCAATAGCAATACTTTTGGAGAAAATTATTTCGGATCTTTTAATTAATTTTCCATTAAAGATCTTGACAATATTTATTACTTTCGAGGTATAGAGGTCGTTCCAACGGGTTCTGGTCTCTTTTTATCTAATGTAAATATATTCTTGATTTCTTGGAATGCACAAAATTTCGTAACACCAAGGTTGTGTCAACTCTAACTACACCTAGTCGTGTGCCTGTACTCTTAGATGGGATCTGTAAAAACTTTGAATTTTATAAAGACATAACAATTATTTTGCTAATTTTTGGGTTAAAATAAAGAGAAATTTGAACCGGGGGTTAAATTGCAAAGTTAGAATTTACTATCCATTCTTGATGAGTGTGCATTTCAGTCACAAATTAACTATTTTTCAATTCAAATATTTGTAAATTCTCAAACATTTGTGTTATTTTAATGTTATTTCATATTTATGTTGTAGAAAATAATAGATTGAGGCTTAGTCTACGTTTGACACCAAAAAGGAAGAATTCTGAAGCCTTGGAGATGTTCAAATGCATATGAATGAGCCAGTATGAACATTGGAGGCAACAGTTGAAGCACCTAGGCGTTGCTTTAGAGCACTTAGGTGCTCTCAGTTTTGGCTGAAAAGCCAAATTTTGGGCAGAGAGGCAAGTGTCGAGGTGTGGCCCCTAGAGAACCACAGCGCTCTCCCATTTTCTGCTAAGCGCAGTGACGCTACATACAGAGAGCCGTGGCGCTCTCGATTTTCAACAAGTGGTCAATTTTAACAAGTGCCTTGGCACTGGTTGTCAAGCACCGCAATGCTTCCCCACGTTTGCAGTTGCATTTTTAGCAAGATTTTAAATAAAATCTCGGCTCTTGATTGCTTCCAATCGAATGGTTAGAATTCCCTCCGTCCTAGGTCATGTGGGTGCCCTATAAATACATACTTAAGTCTCTACTACAGGGGTGGAGAGTTGGAGAGGAGATACAATAAAGAGAGCAGAAATTCCTAGAGAGAATAAAGCTTTCGAGCTGAAATATTAGAGAGGATGCTTGAGAGAGTTGCTTAAAGAATTGAAGACTTGAAGTTCTACCTCCACAAAAGAGTTTTCTCTTCTAATTTCTCACCCTAATCTCATTTGAATTTTTCTATTGTGCTTGATTTATGAATATATTCAAAATTGTGAAATTCTTATTAAGATTAGCAATGGATTCTCCTATATTGAACTAATTGCTATATGCTAGGAGAATGATATAGCTTATGCTTGATTCTATGTCTTGGTTTCTAATATGTTATTTGATATTTTTCTAGAATTTATTTTATGCTATTCTATGCTTAATGCTTCTCAATTAATTGACCACTAGTTGAATGATTTGGTTTCTGGAATTCGGCACTCAGGAGAGGAAATTTTAGATATGACCATAGGATAGTATAACTTAGAATTTTGTAGAGTTTGAGAGAATATATAATTTCTTTGAAGTTATGATCAAAGAACTATTGAATATATTGAATTCTTAATTTCTAAATTCGGAATAAAGATATTGGAATCGATATTTAGGAATGGTTTCACTTAGCACTCGAGAGAGGAAGTAGAAATACCATAGGGTTCTTCACTTATAAATTAAGAATAATTGATTAGAATACAATTGGTGATCAAAAGACATAGTTGATAGTTAGGTGAATTCAATCTCCTAGTACATTTTTGCATAGAAGTTTTCATATTTTATTTTTGAATTTATATTTATTTAAGTATAAATTCATTTACTTCGATTGCCTAGATAAAATTAGGTCACGAAATTTAATACCCAATTTATCGTGGGATCAATAACTCTCTTATCACTTTCTTACTTGTTTACAACTTGTGCACTTGCGGTTATTTTACGTATATGTATTTCCCTTAACAAGTTTTTAGCTCCGTTACTGGGGAATTGGCGTTTTAGATTATTGTCAATATCGGGAGTAAGTAACTTGATTTTTATTTCGGCATTTTTTTTTTAATTTTTAAATGTTTGTTTTGCGAGGTGCTTGGATATATTAAATCGATAAGTCCTTTTGTGGTTTGCTCAACGAGACTTGGAGCCGTTTTATTGTGCATGGTAGAGATACAAAGAGTTTCGTATGACGTGTCTGAATTATAGTTTCTTCTGGGAGTATCAAATACAAAAATTCCTCAACCACCTTCGACCTGAAATAAGAGTGTGAGTAGAAAGAGGAAATGATATTGCTTTTATCTATCAACTATCCGCGAATGAAACCTATTGGTTATTGGAAAACATGGCCAATTGTGACTATCGGAGTTGAAATTATCTACAAAGCCACCAAGGGTTGTGGGATAACTATAACATTTCGACACCTTAGTTTGATACTCAACATCACCAAATGGAGTCTTCTCCTGACCTTGAATACCTTCTTGCATAATTTTCGAAGGAGACAAGGCTTTGTAATAAGGATTAGGAGAGGATGGAGACTATTCATAACTTACAATTCGAGTCTCTATATGACTCCCTTGAAGCCATGACAAGAGGGGTGGCTATGATAAATGCACAAGTCATAATCATAGATGAAAGTCACCGTGAGGAACCGAGCATAAGCAAGAGAACCTTGGGTTTGTTTGATGTTGA
This sequence comes from Trema orientale, assembly GCA_002914845.1. Classification (NCBI taxonomy): domain Eukaryota; kingdom Viridiplantae; phylum Streptophyta; class Magnoliopsida; order Rosales; family Cannabaceae; genus Trema; species Trema orientale. The sequence continues at coordinate 836,392 of JXTC01000092.1, read as the reverse complement.
CTACCTAAGTGAGGAGGAGAATCGAGAGTGGATCAATGAATAAGAATCATAAGACAACACTTGTGAATCGTCATCCTTTGAGATCTAAATCATCATGCTGCCATCGTTCATCAAACATCACATCTATGACGATCCTATGTGGCCAAAACTTCCTCCACCACCGCTATCACTATTCATTCAAGCCTACTGTTAAGCCCATAAAAGGAGTTATCTAGTGATATTATGCCTTAAGTTTTACTATATTCTTGTTTGAATTAAGTTGTTTCAAGTGTTTTTCTTGTTGTTTTGATGTTGTATTTGTTTGTGTTAATAGAAAATAAAACAACCTTGTTTGATGTGAATCAAGGTGTATTTGTGTCTCACAAATGGGTTTTTAAAACCATTGGGGGCGAATTTAAATCCGATATGGTCATAACGCAATGAAAATGAGGCAAATCGGAGCTCAAACAAAGAAATGGTGTACCTGGGAAGCCGAGGCACCAAACCAACAGAAAAGTGGTGCTGCAGCGCTAACTCTCAGGAATTTTTGGTGCCGCGGCATCACTCCTGCGTCCTGAGTCGATAATTGATGGCCGAGATCAACTTTTTGACGATCCAAGGGTTTAAATTCAGCATGCCTTAGGTTTGCAAGAGCCACCTCTTTAAAATCCTATCTTGGAGATTGAAAGAGCCACGTTGGAGATAGAGAGAAAGAGAGGGAGACAGCCATGGAAGGAGAAGAAGAAGAGGAAGAAGAAGATGAAGACATGGTCCATTAACTCCATTTCTTGATTTTCTCCCCAACATCAACACCATAGTTTGTTCTTAGCTTTATCTCTTCATTTTCTTGGGAGTTTTTCTTTGTATTTTCCATATTTAGAGAGTGATATTGTTGAGAGCAAATCTTTGAGGGAGGATTCAAGAGAGCAAAAACCAAGTTTGGAGGAAGAGATTGACAACCTTCATGGACACCTTCAAGCTCTTCAAAGAAGGGGAATTCTAAAACTCTTTTCTCTTTGATATTTTGTATTTCTTAAATTCATTGTATTTTTGTTCTTAATTTATACTATGAACTAAATTCCTTTTTGTCTAGTTTTACTATGTGAACAAATCTAGTATCTTGTGTTTTCTTATTTCTCTTTTTTCATTAATAGAATCCATTGTTGAGTTATTTGTTTTATCTTTATGCTTATTGCTTTTATTTAATTGATCACTAAATAGATTGTTGAGTGAAACCTTTATGAACTTGAGAACGGGAATTTAGGTTTCTACATAGGTAAAATAATATAAGATCACCTAATGTGGGGTGAGTTTGCATAGGATAGGAATATACCTATGTGACTTGTGTAACCTTTGTGTGAGAATAACTAAACTTAATGAATCTAGTTAATTTATGTTAGGAGTAACATATTAGCTTGTCTAGATATTTTCACTTATGTCTTGGAAAAGAGTTTGTGAATATATTCAAATTCTCGGTTGACAACTCTAATGAATTAATTAATTTAAGAGGGAATTGGGAGATTGTATGTTTAAAGTATGGTTGGGAAATTAGTAAATCTAAATATTTTTCTTATTGCTTACTTTCATTCATTTTGCATACTAGTTTAGTTGCATTGTTTTATTTCTCTGAAATCTATATTTTGGTTGTTTGGATAAAGTTAGAATTGAGATAATTTTTTAGAATTGAGATAATTTTAATACTTAGGTTAGTTTTAGTAATCAATCCTCATAGGTTCGACACTCTAACTCCTAAATTTATATTACTTGTGATCGTGTGCACTTGCACGGGAGTGTGTGAGTATAATTTATAGTTACACATTCCAACCAACACCTACCAAATATATGTGCCAGAGTCGAAACAAGTTGATCGTGCGTGCCAAATATTTACATATATCACTAAGCATGAGGGCGTTCAAAAACAAGACCTATTTGTCATTTTTTTGACACGTATGATGGGCGGAAGCCATTATTTGATAAGCTTTACCAATTTGTATATGAATAAGCCTAAAGATGTAAATTATAAAGAGGAGTCCTGCACTACTCAAGTTAAAGCCACCTTGCCTGGAGCACCACCTTAGTCAACCTTAATAGAAGGAAAACTGTCTCGTCTCTCTAGTATGTATTCTTTTCCCTTGTGCTTACATTGAACATCTAAATATTGAGAACATTATTGTTCAATAAATACTGAGAACATTGCTAATTTGGAGTTTAAGAGTGAGAACACTTGTTGATTAATAATTTGTTGGCTGTGGCTTGGCTTATATATTGGTTACCATGATTTTCTTTCTATAAGTTGTATACTTTTAGCAAATCTTTTTGTTGCTTTTCTTTGCTTATTTGAATAAGTTGTGAGTTTTGTTGAGATGAGATAACTTGTTATTGATGATGAGCATAGTCACTAAATATTCTTTAGGTCTTTTGAAATGGAATTCAATAAAATTATTTGTATGCTTAATTTACATTGGTTAAAGTTCACTCTTGATTCCATATATTCGAGCATCATGAATCATGATCACTTGATTATTTTGAGCTTTAGAGAACACTTATGTGCATTAGTTGGCTTGATATCTCATGAACCCTAAAACCCATTTGAGTATTGCTTGAGGTAAAATTCTAGGTTAAGTATCATTGAAGAGAGAATCTAGGCATTTCTTTAGATCCTTTGTGCCTTTAAAGCTAACCTATAAAACTTTCTCACTAATTACCCATTTGAGCCTATTTGACCTAATTCGTTCACTACCCACATAAGTTCAACCAAGCCATCCAATGAATTCCCTCACCTTTACTTTAGGCACGGTTGTATCATTGCATGAAATTGAAAATAAAAAGTTAGAAGGAAGTATGTTGGTAGTGTAAAATTCATCTTGTGGTTCGATTCTTGAAAAAAAAAACGGGGGAGAATTTGTACGAATTGTGTAATACCTTCTATTCTTTTCAATATTGGAGACAATGTTGAGTTTGAGTTTAGGAGTGAGATTTATGTTTCTCTTCTTTTTGTCACAATCCTTATCATATATCATCAAAAAAAAGAAGGATAAGGATTGTGGTTGGTTTTGTACTTTAAATAAACTTTTTGTGGGGTGTAAGTAAAGGAAAAGAGAGTGTTATAATAGATGATTAGTGGGTAAATTTTTATGAGAATTATACAAGATCCTTGAGTTATGATGCATGCTTAGGGTGATTCGAGCTGAAAACTACCTTTCTTATCTACCATTTCACCCCGACCTTACATTACAATCTTTGAAAGACCTTTTGATCTTTTATGACACTATAACCTATATTAGTGGAGAACAATACGAAAACTAGGCTTATGGTAGTTCCAATTTGCATTATCTAGAGAGTATTCATAGTCTAATAAGCGCATAAGTTTATTCTGAGTTCATTGGGTTGAGTGAAATTGATTGTACACACACTTACATGTGAGGGTCATGAGTGAGGTGAAATCAATGCTTGATGTTGAAATTCTAAATACTCTCAATGTTTGTATTTTATTTGAACTTGAAACATTTTGTGACTTCGGAAATACTTGCAAGATTGTTGATTTGATAAGAAACTCACACATTGTTGTTGGTGTTTTAATACTTGATTCGTGTTTTTCTTCTTCTTTATTTTGTTTTACTTGAGGACAAGCAAAGATTTGAGTTTAGTGATATTTTATGAATGTACATTTCACTCACAAATCAAATATTTCTCAATTCAAATATTTATAAGTTCTCAAGCATTTGTGTTGTTTTAATGTTATTTCGTATTTATATTGTACAAAATAAGAGATTGAGGCTTCGTGTAAGTTTGGCACCAAAAAGGAAGAGTTCTGAAGCCTTGAAGATGTTCAATACGGATATTAGAGGCAGCAATTGAAGCGCCTAAACACTTTTCTAGAGTGCCTAGGCGCTCTCATTTTTGGCTGGAAAGCTAAATTTTGGGCAGAGAGGCAAGTGCCGCGGCACTGACCTTAGAGCACCGCAGCACTACCCTATTTTCAACTAAGCACAGCAGTGCTACATGCATAGTGCCATTGCGCTCTCGGTTTTCAGCAAGTGGTCAATTTTAACTAGTGTTGTGGCGCTAGTTGTCAAGCATAACAGCGCTCCCCCGCGTCTGTAGCTGCAATTTTAGTGAGATTTTAAGTGAAATCTCGGCCCCTGATTGTATCTAATTGAATGGTTAGAATTCCCTCCGTCCTAGGTCATATGGTGCCTTATAAATGCAGACTTAAGCCTCCATAACAAGGGTGGAGAGTTGGAGAGGAGACACAACAAAGAGAGCTAAAAATCCTAGAGAGAATAGAGCTTTGGACCTGAAATATTGGAGAGGATGCTTGAGAGAATTGTTTCAAGTTCTACCTCTACAAACAAGTTTTCTCTTCCTCTTTCTCACCCTAATCTCATTTAAATTTTTGTATTGCGGTTGATTTATGAATATGTTTAAAATTGTGAAATTCTTAATGAGATTAGCAATAGATTCTCCTATGTTGAACTAATTGATATATGTTAGGGGAATGATGTAGGTTATGCTTGATTCTATGTCTTGATTTTCAATATGTTTTTTGATATTTTTTTAGAATTTATTTATGCTATTCTATGCTTAATGCTTCTCAATTAACTAGCCACTAGTTGAATAATTTGATTTCTAGAATTCGGCACTCGAGAGAGAGAATTTTAGATACAACCATAGTGTTGAGTTATGCTTTGTATCATCAATCCCACACTCATATTTTGAAGTTAATAAACATATGATTAAGACCTAATAATCTACTTGAGTATGTAGCAAGTTAAATTGAAAGGATCACAAGACATTCAAGATGAATTATAGAAAAGAGCTTGAAGGCAAAGTTCAAGATTACAAGACCTAGACTAGCAAAAGTTATACACTTAGTTCTTGTATTTGAATATTTGTCTACACATCATATAATCTTATTGGCTCAAATTTTTCATAAAATTAGAAATTTTCAAACCAAAACTGTCAAACCTGTTTATCTCCAATTAAAATAAGAAATTTATTCTAGACAAGTTTTTAAATTGATTTATGAATTTTTATAGTTTCCATATTACATAAAAAATTAATTTATGAAATCATATTTTAAAAATAATTGAAAAAGACTTGAGATAAAATTCAAGAACTGCTCTCGGGTATTTTCGGCAAATTGGTCCTCAGAATGGGTCTACAGATTTCCATGTCCAAACTTTTACAGCTTTTTGAATTCAACCGTTAAAACCATACTTTCAATGGTTAGTATTTTAGGTCGACCGAAAATGCACTTTCGGTCTGCCAAAAATGACATATTGTACGTCAAACGGTCTAAAACGGCTAATTTTCATTAAAATCTATAAATAGAAGCTTTTCTAATACTTGAAACAACTTTTGAACATTTCTACATTGCTTTAAACATACTTTTAAGTTGTTCAAATCATCTTTTGTGAATCAAACTTTCAAATCCACTTTTTCACAAAAATCTCTTGAGCTAAACTAGATTACATCTTTTGTTATCATTTATTTTCTCTAGGCTTACCTTGTATCAATTATATTCTTAAGAGAGATTCTAATTGAGTATATCAACAAACAAAAACTAAAATTGTATTTGTGAGATAAGGCTGACATCAGATTCATAAACAACCCTGTTTCAGTGAGATTAGCACTAGAGTCTAAAACAATCCGAATTAGGCATGATAGAGCCGGATTCAAAGCTATCGTAAAGGCATGAGTGTGCTTAAGGAGAAATCACTTGTTGTGTATAAGGATCGGTCAAGCCCATTCTCTTGATCCGAAGTGGAAAGCTCGAAGCGAGTTGCCAAGAGCCAGGGACGTAGACAAACCGTCATATTTGTTGAACCTCGTAAAAATAATATTTGCATTTCTCTTTTCCTATCTCTTTAATTTATTTATTTAGGCTTGTACATGCTAGTTAGCTATTTTTACTTGTTATCGTCATTACTTGCATAATTTACTTATTTATCAAGAAAAGTTTGCAAAAGTTTTTAAAACCCAATTCACCCCCCATCTTGGGTTAGCTAATCTTGGGCTAATAATTGGTATCAGAGCTTGGTGCTCAAATTTTTAAAACTTAACCGTTTTTGAGATAGCTAGCCCAACTGACTTTTCTTTTCAATACGAGGGGTTGTCTCCATCCAAACTACCATTTTTCAATAGAAGTGATTTTAACTATTGGAAAAATCGTATGGACACTTATCTTATATCAATTAATTTTTATTATGGTATATTATCACTAAAGGTTCTTTGAAAATAACGAAACTGGTTGATGGTAGAGAAGTAGAAAAAGGCATAGAAGAATATGATGAAAAAGATCAAATCACTTTCATCAAAAATGATAGAGCTAGAAATATTCTTATGTGTGGCCTAGATAGGAACATATATAATAATGTTGAAAAAGTTAGGGATGCTCATGAATTGTGGAATATGCTTGAAGTGTCATATCAAGGAACTAGTTTCATGAAGAAAACTAGAATTAATATTTTTACTAGAAACTATGAGTTGTTCAAAATAGAAAAGGATGAATCTATTTCTCAGATGTTCACTAGATTTACTTCCATTATTAACTCTCTTGGTGCTTTAAGAAAAATCTTTCCAAATGGTGAGTTGGCGAGCAAGATTCTTAGAAGTCTTCCTCGAGCATATAGAAGCAAGGTAGTGGCTATTCAAAAAGTAAAGGATCTTAGCAAGCTACCTCTTAAAGAACTTATAGGTTCTCTTATGACCCATGAAATTCTCATGAAAGAAACAAATAAAAATGAAGGAGGAGAAGAAAAAGAAGGGAATTGCACTTAAAGTCGCTATGCAAGAAAGCCATGAGGAAGAAGAAGAAGGTGCAGATAGTGAACTTGAAGACATTGCCTTACTTACCAAAAGGTACAAGAAGTACCTAAATTTTAAAAAGAAGAATTTCAAGAAGAACATCAAAGGCAATAACTTTCGAGAGAAGAAAATGAAAGATGATCTCATCACTTGCTTTGAATGCAAAAAGCTAGGTCACATGAAGAATGAATGTCCTTTGAGAAAAAAAATAAAGAAGAAGGCAATGAAAGCCACTTGGGATGATAGTGAAGAAGAAGAATCCGAAGGAGAGGAACAAGAGGAAATTTCCAACATGTGCTTCATAGCAATAGAAAATCAGGTAAGCTCACTTGAACCTAATAGTGAATTTCATGATGATAGTGATACTAGTAGTGATTTAGTGAGAATGATAGTGATTTTGATTTATCTTATGAAAATTTATTGAGTGATTTCAATAATTTACACAAAAATTATGAAAAACTCATTTTCAATAACAATGCTCTCAAAAAGGAAATTCTTAGTTTGTTAAAAATGGTTGAAGAATCCACAAAAGAAAAGGAACTGAAACTATCTTGCGATAATTGTGATACTTTATCAAAAGAAAACATTTCCTTAAATAACAAAATTTTTGACTTGACTAAAATTGTCCACAAATTTACAAATGGAAAGAAAAATTTTGACATGATGCTTGGTGGACAAAAATGCATTTTTGACAAAGGAGGTATTGGGTATAAATCTTCTATAGAACAAAAATACCTCATAATGGTGAGTTTGAAAATGATGAAATAGAAGCTTTTTGCTATAAAAATAGTTTTGATCATGATTTTTCAGCTCCTGGAACTCCATAACAAAATGGAGTTGTAGAAAGAAAGAATAGAACACTACAAGAAATGGCACGAAGCATGCTAAATGAAAATGATTTGCCAAAATATTTTTGGGCCGAAGTAGTAAGTATCACTTGTCATATTGTGAATAGAGCTATGATAACGCCAATTTTGAATAAGACACCTTATGAGCTTTGGAAGAATAGAAAACTCAACATTGGTTATTTTAAAGTTTTTGGTTGTAAATATTTTATTTTGAATATGAAAGATAATTTGGGAAAATTTGATTCAAAATCCGATGTTGGTATTTTTCTTGGGTATTCTACTACTTGTAAAGCTTATAGAGTTTTCAATAAGAGAACATTGGTAGTAGAAGAATCAATGCATGTTATTTTTTTATGAGTCTAACGCTCTCCATGAGGAGAGAAATTTAGATGCTGATGATATTATATTTATGAAACTAAGCCCGAATGAGTCAAGTGTAAATGAGAAAACAATTGAAGAGGCTCTTGGCAACCCACTTCGATCTTTTCATTATCGGATCAAGAGAATGGGCTTGACTGACCCTTATACACAACAAGTGATTTCTCCTTAGGTACATTCACGTCTTTACAATAGCTTTGAATCTGGCTCTATCACGTCTAACTCGGATTGTTTTAGACTCCGGTGCCAATCTCACCTAAACCGGATTGTTTATGAATCCGGTGTCAACCTCACCTCACAAATATAATTTTAGTTTTTGTTTATTGATACACTTAACTAGAATCTCTTCTAAGAATATAATTGATACAAGGTAAGCCTAGAGAGAATAAATGAGAACATAAGATATAATCCAGTTTGGCTCAAGTAATTTTTGTGAAAAAGTGGATTTGAAAGTTTGATTCACAAAAGATGATTTGAATAAATTGAAAATATGTTTAAAACAATATAGGAATGTTCAAAAGTTGTTTCAAGTGTTCGAAAAGCTTCTATTTATAGCTTGAATGAAAACTAGCCAATTTAGACCGTTTGACAGACAATCAGTCATTTTTGGTAGACCGAAAGTGCATTTTCGATCGACCGAAAATACTAGCCATTAAAAGTGCGGTTCTAATGGTTGAATTCAAAAAGCTGTAAAAGTTTGGACAGGGAAATCGATCGATCGAATACTCGAGAGCAGGTTTTGAATTTTATTTCAAGTATTTTTTAATTATTTTTAAAATGTGATTTCATAAATTGATTTTTTATGTAATATGGAAACTATAGAAATTCATGAATCAATTTAAAAACTTGTCTAAAATAAATTTCTTATTTTAATTGGAGATAAACAGGTTTGACAGTTTTGGTTTGAAAATTTCTAATTTTTTTAAAAATTTGAGCCATTAAGATCATATGATGTGTAGACAAATATTCAAATATAAGAACTAAGTGTATAACCTTTGCTAGTCTAAGTCTTGTAATCCTGAACTTTGTCTTCAAGCTTTTTTCCATAATCCATCTTGAATGTCTTGTGATCCTTTCAATTTAACTTGCTATACACTCAAGTAGATTATTAGGTCTTAATCATATGTTTGTTAACTTCAAAATATGAGTGTAGGATTGATGATACAAAGCATGACTCAACAATCTCTCCCTTTTTGATGATAACAAACATTTGATTTAAAAAGGGTAAGGAATAAGAAATAAACACGGATACTAACCATTTAAATGCTTCTCCTCAAAATATGCTTAATAAAAAGAAATTGAAACTCCCCTTTAAACTTATAAAGGGTGCAAATTTTGAGTTTTTGAGTATTTTTGCTCATAGATACTAATTATGAATATTTTTCCTCAAAAATACCAATTGTGTGAGGAAGACATAGAATGAGCACATTGATACCGATTAATTTTCAATTAAAAATAATGATCAAATTGATACCATTTGTAAATCAAAACACATTCTTCTCTCCCTTTTGATATCATCAAAAAGAGAACCACAAGAGAGAGGAATAAAGCAAATATAAGATATAATCATAAAATATCCAATAAAAACAAAGAGTTCATATATAGAAGTGCAAACAACCATATCAAAAGTATAGAATTCATACAAGATATAACTAAAGAAACACAAGTTCTAAAACGAGCTATGGAGGAGGAAAGCGGCCGAAGAAGGATTGCATCATCCTCATCATCTCGTCCTATTAGTCTTGAATGATTTGGAATTGTCACTCTTGATGTTGTCGGACAGAGTTGATATCAGCTGATAGAATCTGATAGTGCTCTAACTCGGTGTTATGCGAGTGCTGGATGTCAAGCTGGACGGTGTTGATGCATTCAGACAGGCTGTTGAAAGCGTCAGTGAAGTCAAATTATTGTGCAGGAGTCTCCTCAGCATGAGCGCCTTTAGCAGCTCCAGCACCACTACCGCCAGCTTCTTGTTGAGCCCCCGTTCCATGATCACGTCCTTGCTTGGTTTTGGCCATCCATTCTTTGTTGACGAAATTGAATCCCATAAGACTGAAGGTCTTGTTGTTGATCTCAATGTCAATAGTCTATGGTTTACGTTCGGCCTCATCAAATGGTGGAATGTTGAAGTGTTGGAAGATACGAGTAAGGAGAAAAACATAAGGAAGAGAAGGTCTCTTATTTTCTATGGCATTGATCATCTCATGAATAATGAAATAAGGTAGTTTCAACTTTCTCCCAACAAGAATGGAATCAACAAAACCAAGATCACAGAATATGGGTGCATCCCAATGGCCACCTCTAGGGATTATGTTTTGAGACACAAACTGGAATAGAATTGTGGCCTCTAGATTAAGATTAGTGCCTCGGGGCTTAGGCTGAAAACTGTCAAGGGAACAGACTCGATGTAGGGCTTATTGAGGGTCAAAATCGGCAAGCATAGGCTAAGAGTTGGTTATGGAGAATTTGTAATCATCCAAAAGTAAATATCAGCTAGGAGTCGTTTAGTGATCTCAAAATCTATTCCCTTAAGGGAACCATAGATAACATGTTATCCCCTAGAGATATTGGCACTAGTATAGAATCTCCTAACCAGTTTAGGATATCCTGTCTCTCTAATGGAGCAGAATTCAGTCCATCCCATGCTCTCCATGTAGTCAGGAAATTTTACATAGGCTAGGTCTCTAAAATTGAAGGTTCTTAGTACGTTTTTCATGTTCCTCAGGTCGAATTTCCTTGCCTTTATGCCTTGGGTTTTCTCTTCTTGGAGCCATTGGACAAGAGATGACAAGATGAAGCACAAGGGAATTTTGAAATCTAGGGTTTGAGAGGATGAACAATCTAATTTAGATGCAAAAAGAGTGTGGAAATCAAAGAGTAAGAGTGAAAAAGCGATGAAAACAACTTTGATTGGGAGATAATTGAATGATTTAGAGAGAAAATTGAGTGGGAGAGTGAAAAGAAAGTTTTAGGGTGTGAGAGAGAGAGAGTTTTCGGTGGAGAGAGTGTGAAAAATGAGTGAGAAAAAATAAAAAAGGCTTAAAAACTTGCAGCTCTGCGCGTTTTTTTAAATCTGTCGATTCCAGCAGAAAAGAAAGGACTATCCAGAGGGGTTTTTCAGTAGACCAAAAATCTTTTCGGTCTGCCGATTCCCCCTGTTTTCACTATTTTTCAGTGAAAATCGATTTAAAACAGTGGAAATGCTTAAACCAATAACGAAAACAATTGGAAATTAACAATTTAACAAACATATACAACAAATCAAACACTTTTTAAACAAAAATAAATCAATAAAGCTCATTATAATCAATCATGCCAAGTTCTCTACTAATCATGTAAAAACAATCCTCGCTAAGAGGTTCAGTGAAAATATCAGCTATTTGTTTTTTTGTACATACAAACTCAAATACAATGTCATCTTTTTGCATATGATCACGAAGAAAATGATGTCTAATGTCAATATGCTTAGCACATGAATGCAAAATTGGATTTTTGGACAAATTAATAGCACTAGTATTATCCCATTTAATAGGCACATGATTATAATCCATTCCAAAATCCATTAGAGTTCGTTTCATCCAAAGAATTTGAGCACAACAACTACCAGCGGATATATATTTGGCTTCAGTAGTAGAAAGAGCAACAGAATTTTGTTTCTTGCTAAACCATAACACAAGTGAGTAACCAAGAAAATGACAAGTGCCACTAGTGTTCTTGCAGTTGGTTTGACAACCGGCAAAGTCCGCATCCGAAAAACTAATAATGTTAAAGTGTGTGTCTTTCGGATATCATAATCCTATGTTCATAGTGCCATGAAAATATTTCAAAATATGTTTAATTATACTAAGATATGATTCCTTAGGATTAGATTGAAATCTAGTACATAGACAAATACTAAACATTACATCTGGTCTACTAGCTGTTAAGTAAAGAAGTGAGCCGATCATACCTCGATATTTAGTGATATCCATTGCTTTACCATTTTCATCTTTGTCACGTTTGATTGAAGAGCTCATAGATGTTCTCATTGGCTTGGAGTTCTCCATATCGATTGTTTTTAGCATATCCTTGATGTACTTGGATTGATCGATGAAAATGCCTTCTTTGCTTTGTTTGATTTGAAGTCCAAGGAAAAAATTGAGCTCTCCCATCATGCTCATTTCAAACTCATTATGCATACATTTAGAGAATTCTTCACAAAGAGAAACATTAGTAGCACCAAATATAATATCATCAACATAAATTTGGACTATAATCATCTCTCCCATTTTTCTTTTTATAAAAAGAGTACTATCCGCTTTTTCAATAGTAAAACCATTTAAAATCAAAAATTTACTTAATCTATCATACCAAGCTCTAGAAGATTGCTTTAAATCATAAAGAGCTACTTTCAATTTGAAAACATGATCCGGATACTTATGATTTTAAAAACCAGGAGGTTGGGCTACAAATACTTTTTCTAAAATTTATTCATTTAAAAATGGACTCTTAACATCCATTTGGTATAAGATGAAATATTTATGACAAGCAAATGCTAAGAGCATCCTTATGGGCTCTAATCTTGCTACGGGTGCGAAGGTTTCTTCATAATCGATACCTTCTTCTTGATTGAAATCTTGAGCCACTAATCTAGCTTTGTTTCTCACAATCACCGCATGCTCATCTACTTTATTTCTAAAGAACCACTTAGTTCCAATAACCGATTGGTCCTTAGGTCTAGGAACTAATTCCTATAGATCACTTCTTTCAAATTGATTTAATTCTTCTTGCATAACTAAAATCCATGATTTATCTTTTTCGGTATCTTTAAAGCTTTTTAGTTCAATTTTAGAGATAAAAGCCTTGTTGTTATAAATGTTTCTACGTGATACTCTAGTCTTGACTCCTTGTAAGGGATCACCTAGAATTCGGTCTTTAGGATGAGCATGAGGAAGAGTACGAGTGTTACCATTGTCGCTTTCTTTTTCTTTCTTAAGAGTACGAGTGTTACAAACCGTCGTATTTGTTGAACCTAGTAAAAATAGTGTTTGCATTTCTCTTTTCCTATCTCTTTAATTTATTTATTTGGGCTTGTACATACTAGTAAGCTACTTTTACTTGTTATTGTCATTATTTGCATAATTTATTTATTTATCAAGAAAAGTTTGCAAAAGTTTTTAAAACCTAATTCACCTCCCTCTCCCCCCCTCCCCCCTCCTCTGGGTTAGCTAATTTTGGGCTAACACATAGGATAGTATAACTTAGGATTTTGTAGAGTTTGAGAGAATCTATAATTTCTTTGAATCTATGATCAAAGAACTATTAAACATAATAAATTTTTTATTTCTAGATTCAAAATACAGATATTAGAATCAGAAGGAGTAGTCACTTAGCACTCGAGAGAAGGAGTAGAAATACCATGGGGTTCTTTGCTTATAAATTAAGAATAATGGATTAGAATGCAATTGGTGATCAAAAGACATAGTTGATAGTTAGATGAATTCAATCCCCTAGTAAATTTGTGCATAGAGGTTTCCATATTTAATTTTTATTTTTATATTTATATTTATATTTATTTAAGTATATATTCATTTAGTTCGATTGCCTAAATAAAGTTAGGTTATGATAATCTCGATTCTTAACGGCAATTTAATACTCAATTCCTCGTGAGATCAACAACTTTCTTATCACTTTTTGTTTATGACTCGTGCATTTGCGATTATTTTAAGTATATGCATTTCGCATAACAATTCTAGATCTGCAAGTGGCATTTTTTCCCAATTTGAAAACCAAATCCCTAAACTCACGTGATTCTCTCCTTCTCATACCCTTTTTCTCCCTCAAACCACCTTGATGCCTAGACTAAAATATGGCCACCACCATTGACCCAAGCCATGAGCTCCAACCAACCGATTCAACGATGTCCAGCGAAGCCACACCGCCGGCTTTGGTAAACAGCCTAGGTGCATGGTAAAGTCGCGCTTTACCGCGGCTATTGCGGCCGTTTTCGGCATTTTTAGGGCCTAATGGCATTGTTTCCTGCCATTACTGACAAGTCCAACCTTCCCCGAGTCTAACCCAACTGGTCCCAGTCATCAATTCCGCTCGAATCAACTTCGGTGAGTGTTTCAAGTTAATTTGGACAATTTCATAATAAATTGTGGCATTTTCATAAATATTTTTGGGAAGATTATTATATTGTTGTGACACCTAGTGTGAAAAATGGTGTGAATGTTGTGATACTGAGAATGTATGAGTTGAGTAGAGTTGAAAAATGGGCTATGAGAAAATCTTTGTTGAAAAGCTGGCAGTTTTGCAAATATTTTTAGAAAAATGATATTTTTGTAACTTTGGTAATTAAGGCTTGTTTGAAGCTCGAGGCCTCGAAACGAAGCTTCGACCTTGAATTTGGACTTATTAAGGTCTAGAAAAGCTTTGATATATAGCATCGCTATGTTTCAAAGTGGCATGAAATTCTATTTACGAGGCTGAAGATTTCATCTCGTTTCGCGTGCCAAGGGTCTGGTTTCAGCTCGGACCCAAATTAATCGAGTTATATACCTAACATTGATATTTTGAACACTAAGAACGCAATGGTGTTTTTCGTGTTCAATTGAAGGCTTCATTGTACAAGCCACTCTTCAAAGTGAGCGAACGGGATTCCGGAAACGACCTCTCGAGCGGCCAATTGACCAACAAAAATTTCAACGAGCGCCGATAACTTCACATAGCTATCAGAGCAAGGTAGGGGTTCAATTACCTAGTTTTTATACTTATTTTATTTTAAAATGTGTATTATGACCTATTTTTGAAAATGTGGACAATTTTGGATGAAAATGATTTGAATGGATAATTCATTGATCTGTGAGCCATTGAAATGTATTGGATTGTTCTGAGATTAAATTATGTTATTTTTATGCAGGTTTTAAAATTGTGGTTTTGGGAAAAGACAGCTATTATGTTGTCCGATTTTTATTAAATTCTAGAATAATTCCAAATGGGTTTTAAAGCATGATTTTATTGATATATCGGATGCATGATTATTACGAACTCTGTTACATGTTGTACATACCATATGATCACACACTTAAGTTCCATTATTACATTGCGATAGTTTAGATCGCTGGGGAGTTGTTGCAGCACTAGGTGAGAGACCTAGGCACCTATGCAGGATTTTCTGATACACCTCCGAGTAATGTTAGGATGTTAGGTACCTCTAGTAAAGGGGTATTACAGGGCCGTACTGGGAGGATGAGAGCTCAATCATGTTTATAGTTGATTTATGATATGTATAATGTTGTGGATTTTAGATTTTTTTTTATTATGTGATTTGAACATGATTACTGAGATGATTTGAGAACTTAATTTTATAAATGGATTTTAGAAAATTACTAACCGTACAAGTCTGAAAAATTACAGCTATCCAACAAAAAGTAATTGAATTCTTACTAAGTATTCGCATGCTCACCCTATCTTTTCCTCTCTCGGGTGGTGTGCAGTGTCACCTGGGTGGTCTAGCAAAAAGAGTAGGGGAAGCTCTGTGATTATACGTAGTTGTTGGTAACCACTTGGAGATTTTTATTTTAATTATCTTGGACTTGAAATGAAACACTATGGCTCATATTATAGATTTGGTCTATATAATTATTATGTCTATTAGTGACGATGATGATGATGTTTAGATATGTTTTTATGACTTATATTAACGGTCTATGTTTAATAGTGATCACAAAGCTGTGGGAATTTATATTTTGGACTATTTTTATAAACTTTTATAGAAGATGTCGTTTTGAAACTAGTTGTCATTTTTCTGAAAAATTAAAGTTTCTTAACTTTTCTAAAGCAACTTATAAATATCTATTTGTGAAATTCTCCTCCTGTGGGTTTGGGTTGTGACGGGACCTCTCTCACTGATGCCTCTAAATGTTAGCTTGATGGTGGGTAGTCTTCAGTATCTTTCTATTACACATCCTGTAATTGCCTTTACAGTTACCAAAGCTCTCTCAATTTATGCATCAACCTATAATCAACCATTGGCTTGCCGTCAAAACATCATGGCTTGTTCTTTCGCCAAGATTCTCCTCTTACACTACATGCCTTTTCTAATGCTGGCTGGAACAAAAATCATGATGATCGTACTTCCACCGTGTGCATATATGAATTTCTTGGTTCATAATCTCATTTCTTGGAGCTCCAAGAAACAACGTCCTATTGCTCAGTCTTCTACTGAAGTGGATTAACATGGGGCTGCCTCTGCTGCTACCAAACTACTACAGTTGTCTTCTCTTTTGACAGAGCTTGGTGTCTTACTTCTTTTACCTCTACCATTCTATTATGATAATGTGGGGGCGACGAACCTGTGTGCCAATCTAGTTTTGTTTTCTTACATGAAGCGTATTGCCATTGACTTTCACTTTGTTTGATAGTATGTTCAAGACGGTATTTTTCGTGTGTCTCATGCTTTCGCTGCTGACCAACTTGCCGATGCATTAATAAAATCCAGTGATGGAGCCAGGATTTTAGTTTAGTGGAGGCTAAAAATATAATTTTTTTTATTTGGGACTTATTTTATATTTTGTCTATATTGAGACGGGATTTTTATATACAATTTAAGTCTAAAATTCTAAATATATATAAATGTTTAGGTATTTTTCTAAAAATAAAAATTTAGCGGGGGCTCAAGCCCCCACTATGCCTGTTGTGGCTCTGAAGGGTAATCTGGTCAAGAATGGTGTTGTCGAACCCTATCTTGAGGGGGCAAATTTAGAATAATTCTTCCATTGATTTTGTTACCTAAAATTATGGAGGATAATTGTATTTTTTTTCCTTTGTAATCATCTGTAATTTATTTGATCTTTTAGGTGGTTTCCTTATTTAGTTTTATTCTGATTTTCTTTTGCAATTATCTGATTGTAATCTTTTATCTTTTAGGTAGTTTCCTAGTGTTTGGTTTCAGATCTCTTGCTCAGTGGCTATCGTATAACCTAAGCTATATATGTAAGCGAAACAAAGTTATATATTGTTAAATTACGTTCTATTAAAGAGTCAGGATTCGCTTTGCCTTTCGTTCAGTAAGTTTTGTATAATGTATAAAACTGAAATTTCTATTTTGTTGTGAGAGGAGTTAGTGTTGTTTTGGTTTCGATTTCTTAGTGATTATCCTACTTAATACTTTGATTTTTTTTTGTAATAAAAAGTAGAGTTTAACTACTGGCAACCACTTACTACATATTTAAAAAAAAATAACACACACTCTACCAAACTTAATACTTTGATTTAAACTTATTTATTACACGATATTTTCATAGCATGAGTGTCTGTGGGAGACAATTGTAGCATTTAATTATTAGTTCTTAATATTTTGTTGTTATTCAAAAAATAAAAATAAAAATTGTTAGATCATTTAACTTAAGTCTTCACTGAAAAAAATTCATGACTTCATCCATCCTGACCACACCAAAAATCATTAACGCTACTCACTGACAAAAATTCCTGACTTCAGCCATCCCTGACATTGGAAGAGCATTTACGCTACCATAAATCTCATGAACACTGAATTAACCAAATATATATATATATATATATATTTCATTCTTTAGGCTCTATTCTCATCATTCTTTTTCTATCTTCGCCTCTCTTAATTAAAGAGGTCAACATATGACAACAACGAGGGAAGGAACTTTACATACCCAAAACTTAAAATCTTCTGTCACATTTACACTCGAAGAAACTCAGAAAATAAAATAAAGAAATAAGAAGATTCGAAGAGCATTAATCTAAGAAAACTATAGAAGAAAAAAGAAAGAAAAGAACTGCATGGAACTTATTTACAGTTAGGTAAAAATGCACCAAAACAGAAAACCGGGAAGAAAAAAATATAAATCACAGTGATGGTTCAGCAGAAGAAGATTTGGTTTCTGGTGTTTCCCCATCAAGCAAAGGTGTTGTGTTTGATTTTTCACTGCTGGGAATGGGATTTTCAACGTCTTCATTAAACTTATCCACGCTCTTAAGAAATATTCCTGCCATGGCACATATGGTTTTTATTTTTTCATTTTCAAAGAATTGAATAAAATGAAAATTTTCATCTAAAAGTAGGAAATAAACCTATTTGCCAAAGTTCTTACGAGACAAATATGTTATGAGTTAAAATGACCAGTGGCCTGAATAGAATGCACTTTTGATATAAGAAGTGCAATCTGGAATGTTTTTTGTCTCTGTATTTTAGGGTGAATTTTTAAACAGTTCGCAACTAATAGAAACCTACCTATAAACCATATTATTGCTGCTGGAAACAGAATAGAGCTCAAAATAATGGAAGTCTTCCTCCAATCGTTGATATTGTCCTGCATAACAAAGTAGAAAAAAAGCTCAAAGATGTATAAAGACCAGTATAACTTCACGTTACTGGTAAGAAAAATGCTCAAAGACGTTAAAAGACCAGCATATAGTGAAGGTAATATAAACAATTTGAACAAGGCTTGCAAATTCATTGACAATGAAATGGAACATGTCATCATAAGGGGAACTATGAAATCCAAACCTGGAGAACTCCAACTAGAGGTGATGATGGCACATCCCCAAAGACGTGAATTCCAACAACAGAAATAGCCATTGAGAGTGGCCTCAAATTAGGTACAACACAATGCAGGCATATAAAATTTACAGGGCCCTGTAAAAGAGAATCCATGAATTAATAAATAATTACTTTTGAACCGAAACAAAACAGAGCACTAAAGCATTCGGTAAAATTATTCCTTTTTTTTTCTTTTTTGGCTTAACTTAAAGTAGATCGTCTCCCAATGTGAAGGCATTTAAAGGTTGGGGAGCAATATTCAAAAGGCATTGTATTTCAGAGGCAAAATGTAAAACACAAACCATAAAGGATAGCCAAATTTGTACAAACAAGCTGGTAGTAAGAGGTACCTGAGTAGCAAAGATAAGTAATTCACCGATTGCAAACAGCACAAGGAAAGCATACATGTTCTTGAAACAGAAGGCACCAAAGCAAAGTATTGCGCCAAAAAATGTTGTTGCAGTAAGAAGCTACAAGATTCCGAGAAAGTATTTAGTACAAAACGCATAACCAAGAAAAATGGAATGAAATAGAGATGAGACAAGATAAATTAGCAAATATGAGCTGTGATAGAAATATTAATGGAGGAAACGTGGGTAAAAATTTCAAAACTTAAACACATGATAAAAGGACCAACTAGCAGTTGAAAAATAAAAAAGGATAATTGTTCATCTCGGTTCATCTCGGTTATGAACAATAGCGTATACCTTAAAAGCATTATGAATTGTGTTACCCATGAAATCCAGAACAAATCCTCCAGCTAGGGTGCCCAGTATTCCACAGACAATAGTAATGCCGCCAAAAATCATATCTGCATTGGTCTGCCAAATGGGATCCCTTTAAATTATGAATATTTCAAAGTTTTACTTTGGTGTAATTTTTTCTATTATTTGACATTAACCTTATGCATCCAAAAGAAACGCTAAAACATACAAGACATTTGAACCTTATGCACGCAAAAGAAATGCTAAAATATCCAAGACATTTGAGAGAATAAAAGTCTAATTGAATATGAACACAATCGCTTACCATATGATATATACTATGAGCAGCCTTGGGTCCCCAATATGAGTAAGCGCCTACGACAAAGGTGTATACTATGTAACCTAGAAGAAAAAAAATAAAACGCTTTAGGACAAGTGATACAAACAGAATTGAGTAAAGCGAAAAAAGGGGGGGAAAAAAAAGAATAACTACATCCTAGGTGATCCTGGAATGAAAATTCTCAAGGAGTAAATTTTCAACAAGCTGTTCAACTTAAAAGTTCTCCTACAATTTCGCCAGAAGTTCTTATTAATGTGGTTATTACCACAATAAACCAATACCATATCTGGTACTTAATAAAGTAGGTAGAAAGAATTACCTAGAACATTAACGACGTAAACCTTATCAACCAAAAGCACCTTCATATCTTTAGCAAATATTGACAACTGAGTTCTTACTTTGTTTGCAAGTGCCAACCTGCCCAAAAGAAGACAGTAGTACGAAATAAATATCCACATGGCCATTTCTACTAAAACGCACCCATAGGGCTTAAAGAGAATAATTCTTAATTTATTCCGTTAGAGAGCTATTCCGTAATCCATAGCTGTCAAAGTTGGAAATTTTTTAATGATAAAAAAACATGAACATAACTTTTGTGTGCGACATAGACTAAGAAAACAAATAAAAGTCGAACTACACACATAAATGTTAAATTACAAAAAGGAAAAGTGTACGTAACAAACATTATACTATTCATTTATTAAAAAATAAATAAATAAAAAGTAGGGATTCATAAGAACATTAAATTGGCCACACATACGTCCAGTTTTTCTAATTGATTCATTATACAATTAGGATTAATGACAAGATATTAGGCTAACATTGAACACCCAAATCTATGTTAGAGGGCCATTTGTTGGTTTACATAGTGTAACAAGTTCTAATCTTTATGCATGATTCACTGATATCATGACTAGCACCTGGTTAAAGGTTTATAGTTCAATCTCTAGAGTTCCAATCCCTCGCAGATAGTTCATATGTATTCTCGCTTCATTTCGACTAGATAAGTTCTACAAATTTAGATGTGTGTATACACGCACACGTACAAATGCACACAAACAATGTCTGCATTTCCAAAATCAAGCTTAGTTTTTAAGATGGCTCTTTGGCTGCAATTGAAAAATTCAATGCTAAAGGCCAAAACAAAGACGTTGGAGACAAATAATAACTATTATGTAAAAAGAAACTGCAAAACTTTTTTGGATTGAAAAATATATATATTGAAAATCAAGTTAAGGGTGAGAGACTGTACTCGGAATGTCCTTGAGAGCTTTTATGTCCGAATTCTTCCTTCTTGTACAATGCAGATGCACCCCCTTTACTATTGGAAACATCTGAATCTGTGCACCAAGTTTATAAACCAAGTTATCGTGGTACATGAAGTTGTAAAATCATGCGTTTTATATTTTCACTAATGCTATGTAGTCATGGCTAATTGGAGATGTCTTCGAATTGTGAACGTTCTCCAGTCCAAATAAAACATAAAACATTTAATGAAAAAAGTCAATATACAGCACCTTGAACTTGTGAATCAGCTGTCTCTAATTCAGTAAGCGCCTTTTTCAAGTTAGCAGGAGCCAAGCCTGTAAACCCCAAGTTGTTATTTAATAACAGGTCTTGCTGAATTAGAACAAATTCATTAGAGATGAAAATACACCTTTCATTTGCAAAGGCTTCATAACAAAACCTAGAATAGCAAATGGAAGCATCAAAATTGCCTCCCCCCAAAATGCGTACCGCCAATTGAAATGACTTCCAACCTACATATAAAATGTAACATAACCATTTCCAAATTACCCAAGTTAAAATCCCGAATAAGAAGCCAATGGAGAAGGGAACAAGTAAGGAACACAAATTAATAACTTTTATCATACAAAAGTAAATAATTGACAAAAGGACCTCAATTATGTGGCATTAGCGTAGAAACTTACCAATCCACCATACACGTAACCAACTGCATATCCCGTAGGTATACACATGTAGAAAATTGCAAGCCACGCTGTTTTCTGGTATAAAGAAGTAAATGCCAGGCTAAGAACGGATGAAAATAAAATATAGGTGCCATAAAAACATATTAACCAAACATGAATCTCCGATCTAGCATGATTGATATAAATTGATGCAGTAAGCACCTATCAAAACCTAAGCATATTAAAGAAACAAAACCTGAGCAGCTGGAGCATTGTCATCAATGAATGGAGCGGCAAGACTTATAAATGAAGCCTCACCAACACCAACTAACCTATAGAAACAACGTTAGAACTAGTGAAAACCGGCTTAACAATGAAAGGTCTCCTATTACTTAGGTACAAAAAAACATAAAACTAGAAAAGAATAAAAAACTGAAAGTGAAGGACAAAATCAAGAAGCATAAGCCACTTACATGCGACAGATAGTAATGGACCAAAAATTAAATGAGCAACCGCAACCAATTACAGCAACAGTCCAGACTGCTAATCCAACTCCAATAAGCCTAAATGGATTTAGACTGCAAAATTTGATATCAGATATAATATCTTAGGCATCAAGCAGAATTAGATGCTTACACAAAGTCCTACTGCATTTAATTTCCAGTACATATAAAGATGGTATATTGCCAAGAAAAATTCTCATAGTAGCTGTTATTTCACCAATTCTTCTAGAAGCTTAAGCTAATAGAATATATGCAAAGACTGGTTTTCATTTTCTAGTACCCACCATTCTCATGGGCCTAGAAAATGTAGAAGCTTTACAAAGAACAAAGGGAGTGTCAATTAAACCAGAAAGAACACAAATGAAGTGCAAATTCAAAGTAAGACCAAGAGTTCGAGCGTAGGTATTCAGACTCACACCTACTATTAACACTGCACTAGTTTACCAGTTATGCCAATAATGCAATTCATTCATAACCAATGCAGCACAAAATGGTCTTACCTCTTTGCTAATGAAGCAAATATTGGAGAAGCCACAAGAAGACCAACCATAAAAGCAGATGAAAGAACTCCGTCTTCAAAATTGTTCAAGTTAAAGTCTCCTCTACATTACAACAAGGAACTTAAAATGATAAAGAAATCCATGGTTTTATTTACATTAGTAAAATAACTTATGTTTTCAAAAATAAATAAAATAAAAAGAGCAATTTGAAGACCTGAATAGTCAAGAATATAAAAAGAAAACCAGGTAGCCATCCACACATATTAAAACATCTGGACTATATATGTTAACTAATCCTAAATTCATACCTGAGACATTTAAGGCAAGGTTAATGACCAAAACAATCATTCTCATAGGCTAATATAGTAGGTCTGGGAGAATAAATAGAATGTAGAAAGAGCAAAAATAAAAAACTACATAGCAGGCACATTCATGCAAGCCATGCACACATAAATCATAGAAATACTAGAACCTCAAAAACTCAGTGGCGAGTAATGGATCACAACAATAGCATGCACGATCATAAGTAGATGTAAAAAAAACTAGTGAAACAAAATAATATAAATTTTAGGCATGTATTGGCACATACAAGATGTCTTGAGCGAACAGATAATGTTTCCACTTAACTAACTATAAAACAGGAAAGAAAAATGATAAGACTTATTTTTTGACAATCATGATTGTCTCAACAAATATAAAGACTAACAGATCTTCTATAAAAATTCCTCCTCCTCACAGCATTCAAGTAAATCTTACTGTATTCCGCTGCCCGATGTGCATGTACCACTTTTTATACAAGCTCTACGATTCCCATTCACACCATTGCTTGCAATTGCTCCTCGATCCACATAATTTATCAAGTTAATGACACAAAAAATAAAAAGCAGCCTGCAAAACATCATAGAAGAGTTTGTTAAATCTAAATTGGAACACGAATCAGTTTTGCAAACCATAAAGATGTACTTGATCCAACCTCAGTGTTCTAGTAGTCATAAACTATTCATGTACCCGAAAGTTTTCTAGTTTAACTTCTTTTTCTTTTTTGTTCTTTTAAAAAAAAAATGAGCTGACTTATCACATTTGAATCATCTTAGCCTTCTACGTTTTAACTCTTTCCTTCTCGAATCTTCTCAGAAACCGAACACCAATTTAAAAATAAACATTCCCCATTTAGTAACCACCAAAATGGAGGCCAAAAAAAAGTTGGAATTACAACCACACTTATAGGATTGAAAATTTTCTCAACCACTCCAAAGCCCACTAAGCTACATTATTTAATTATGCTCTAGTACCATCAAAATTCTTGATTTTTCTCGAAATCTGGATAAGAGAATACGCAATATATCCAAAAAAACCAAAAACATTCCAAAGACTTTTAACTTCTCTATCCAAAATTTCTAGACAACCAAAATGACATAGGCATAGGAATATAATATATAGGAAATTATATATCATTATTATTTAGAATTATTTAGATTTATTATTAGGTATTATTTAATTTTGGGTAACTAGATATAAGTTTCCCGTTTTTATCAGTTTCTAGAATTTATCTACTTTCCTAGTTGTGTTCAACTGTCTATCTATAAATAGGCTTAACTACGTAATTGTTTTCCAAACTATGAATAATTAATAAAAGATTATTGAGTTTTCTCCTCCTATGGATCTCTTTCTCTTTGAGTTCTTATTTTTCTCTTTCTATTCCTCTTCTATCCGTTTATCTATTTCTGTCTGATTCTCTCTAATTCTCTCTCTTGATTCTATTCTAGCTCTCTCTAATCTATCTGATTTCTTACGTATCTTGCTTATCTCTTGCAATTATACCAATTCTCTTGTTATTCTACTTATTCTCTCTATTTCTCTATCTGTTCTCATCTTAACCTACATCACAAAACGAAAATTTAACAAACTCAAAAATAAACAAGGAAAAGCAACAACCTTTTAGGCGTAAACCAAGAAGGTGTAGAAGCAGCGCTAAAAGCAGTTGTCATGGTCATCTCATCTGAAGATTTGGCCTCTTCAGAAGGGTTTGTTTCTTGATCATGAACCATAGGAAAGAGACAATTATATCTTTATGGTGTGTTGGATGTGGAACGGTAGAAAAATGTAAAAATAGAACTCTCGCCTTCCTTTTCCGACTCCTTTTTTGTCTCTCTATATATACTAGGTGGGCTGCACGTGCACCACATGTGCATTGTTCTTTTGTAAGGATGAGGTAGAGTTGGAAGTCTTCTTTTATTCTACTTGAAATACAAAATTATTAGTAAGAACACATCTATAAACTCAATTCATGACATGTCAAAAGGATTTTCATCCAATAGTCACATAGAATTTTCACTGGTACCACCCAAAAAAAAATAAAAAAAATAAAAAAAAAAACTCGTTGATTGTTCCATTCTTCACTATATACCAAACGTATGTGCATGGCCCATAGTGAGTAATGCTAATAATCATATATTGATGTATGGATATTCATATCAGTATTAATTTTATTGCTCTCCATAAATCGTTTGTCACTTCAGGTAAACAAAAAAATCGATCTTGCTAAATCCAAATTGCAATAGATTCCTACCAAGTAGAGGCTACAATTTAGTAAAACTTTAAATTTAAAAAAAGAAAAAAAAAAACAGAATTAAATGATATTATTTGCTCCCTTAATGAAATTTGTGACATGTCCTTGCAAAGTTGCAAGACAAAGTAGACCATACATTATTAACATAGTGCGGCATATTAAAGAGAAGGAAAAAATAAATAAAATTAGAAGACATCTTCATAAACAAGTAATATGAAAATGGATTGAGCCAAAATTGTCTATTTCATTATTTGCCGTTAATTTCTATAAATATTTGTATCCTCAATCATTAGTGGTATCATCATCGTGAACTCCCCTAAGCATGGTAACAAAAGATCAAAAGAGAGCACTTGCACCAAAAGACAGCCAAAAAGATTAATAATTCAAAACATATAGAATAATAAAACTAAGAGAAGAAAACAGGCTTAAAATATGTGAGGAACACGTAAAATTGTCATTACACCCAATAAAAGCTTCCTCATCTGACTAAGTAAATCTTATGCCCCAGTCCACAAGTACTTCAAAACTCTCCCTTCCTATGCAGCACGACAATGGCGAAAAAATAACTGTCTCATCTTCTTCTTTAGTCATTAATACTACACCTCTTTATCAAAATTCTACATCTTCTTCTTTATATTATTCAATAAATATATAATAATCCTATGTCATCTAACAATGTGGGATATAATCTTCATATTCCTGTCATTTGATTACGGGGTAGTCAGAAGACAATGACCCTCTAACCAAGCATAAAAGCTGAATTTTTTACCTGTATTAAAAATTAGAAATCTCTATTGTAAAATATTTGACCCCATACATAGCAACTGAAAACTACAGAAAAAGTTATTCCAAGCAGTAGAATTCAAAAAATTCCTCTTTTTATTTCTCTCAATTTTAATCCAAATCAAAATTTAGGGAAAAAAAAAAATCGAAAAGTAGCACAAAATAATTCAAAACTCGTCAAATCATTCCAATAACAGAGAAAATTAAATCACGCATTTTAGATATAATAGGCACACGAACAGTATACAAATTGGGAAAGTGAAACTTGAAAAAAAAAAAATTATTAAAAAAAACAATTTCAACTAAAATTAAAAAAAAAAATCAATTTTAGCATGAATTTCAAGATTCCAGCACCAATTCCAAAAAAAAAAAGAATGAGATATAAATTTGGGGAAGATGATGTCACCTGCAACGGTCGATTTGGAGCCTGGGAATTGCAACTACCCAAATCGAGAAGAAAGTGGAGGGGAACGAACCAGAGTGAGAGAGATTTGGAACGATGACGACATTAAAGAGCTTGGAGTCTCTAGTAAAAAGAACAAAACAAGAGACGGAAGACGAAGAAGGCAAACGTGAAAATATCCTTTTAATTTTTTTATTATACAGGTGTCCTCCACTTAATAAAACACTTTAAATAGCATCCCTTCGTGACAAAAATACCCCCTATTGTCGGACTTAATTAGGTCATGCTTTTGTCCAACTGTCAAGGAAATTCAAACTTAATCCTATGATTCTTACGAATGTTAATTCGAAGTCAATGGTTGTTGAGTCCCTCCCGTGATGCTACGAGGGCATTATAGTCAATCAAACGTGTAAAATGTGATAGAGACGTGCAGCTCAGAAATGATACGAATGCGCTGGATGAAGATCTAAATATATATAAATTATTCTCCAGCCTAATCATTGACCTCTCTCTTGACTTGATAATCATTTGTCTGAACCAGAATTCCCTAAACGTCACTGGTGTTTTTATTTAGCGAAATACTTGTAGTTGTACACCTCTTGAATTTAATTTTACTTTAAATGCTATTTTCTATAATATGTTCTAAGGGATGGCTATGGTAGGGGCGTCTCTACGTAGGGTCATGCCTTAATTATCGTTGGATGGGAATCTGTGGGAATAACGGGAATCTGTGAAGAATCTATTTATATACAGATTCTCATCCAACGGCGAATAGACAGGACCCTACGTAGGGGTGCCCTTACTGTAGACGCGCTCTTCTATGTTCTATATATATATATTCTGATACTTGGATAATACAAAGGCGTTGGAGGTTTTTTATTATAAATATTAGTCAACAAAATCTAATTTCTTTTAATCTAATTTGTTTATAGAACATAAGGATAAGAATGGGTATCCAATTATCAATATATATATATATACTAGTATTAATAGTACGTGCCTAAGCCACGTACTTGTGGGTGAACTTTTGTTGTAACTTTGATAAAATTTTGAAAAAAAGAAAAGTAAAAAAAAGGTTAAAATTCTTAATAGAGAAACATAATGGTATTAAGTAAATAAATATCAGCATGTGTACTAATCTATAGTTTTTGGGCTAGACCCATAAAAGTCCACATAATGATATTAAGTAAATAAATATCAGCATGTGTACTAATCTATAGTTTTTGGGCTAGACCCATAAAAGTCCAAAACTATTCATATGTACGAATCTATAGTTTTTAGGCTAGACCTATAAGAGTCCAAAAATATTCATATGATTTTTACTTTTTTTGGTTACATTGAGATTAGGGGAAAAAAAAAGATAATAATTACACTAACTGAGAAAAAGACAGCTGTCCTAAGAGCTAAGAGCTTAACCGATAAGAGAAAAAATATTTAAAAAATGAGCTAAGCAGCTGAAATTTTGCTAAGCAGTTAGAATTTTGCACGTTTTCCTAGGCACATACGTTTTTCTATAATTGTAATAGATATGTTGCCAATCCAGTAGGTTTTTTTTTTTTTAAAACCAATGTGTAGGTATTTTTTTTTAGCCGTTGGATCATCATCTAATGGTGATCCAATGGCTATAATAAAATACATAAAAAGACGTGCATCATTAATGTTATTTTTCTCTCTTACTTTTTAATATAAAAAAATGTGCAAAAAAACATTGAAATTAAAATTAAATTCAAATCTATTACTAAATTATGGCTCTATTTGGATCTAAGATTTTAGGGAAGGAAAAAACAAATTCTTAGAATTATATATATTTTCTTTTGTTTAGATTTTATCTTGAAGGAAAAAAATTTACAGAGAGTTTGTAAGGGATGTTTTCAGGAAATTTAGAGGATTTATATTATAATAAAAAGATTATGAGAGAAAAAGTTTCAAAAACTAAATTTTATAGAATTTTAGGAATATATTTCCCCCCTCTTTTTTCTTTAACTTTTCTCTCACAATTTTTTTCCCTATGTCCAAGTTCCAAACATAGCCTAAAAGTAATAAAAAGATACTAACTCAAAAAGAGTATTTATAAGAAATGTACTTTTTTCTAAATCAATTTAAAAAAAGACCATTTTTTATACCTATTTAATAAATGGCTATTTTATGATTCTATTTTGATAAATGATCATTTTTTAGTTGATTTATTTTTAAAAAGTAAATCAATTTTATACAAAATAAATCAATATATTTTGATCTATTAAATATAAAAAATAACTTTTTTTCAAATAAGTTTTAAAATTTGACCATTTGGCTTAGAAGCCCACTAAATAATAACCAAATTTTTTTTTACAAATTTAAAATAAGAATTACATAATAAAAAATAGAAAACTTAAATATAAATCCAAAACTATTCATTTAAGAACAAAAAATTTATGGAAAAAAAAACTAAAATTAAAAGAGAAAAAAAGAAGTACAAATCCTTTAATCTCTTAACTCTTAGATGGCCTTTGGTTGATTGTAGGGGTGGCAAAATGGGCAGGCCTATAGAGCCTGGCAGGCCATATGCTGGTCGGCCCGTACTTGACCTATTTTAAAAATAAATAAATATATATTAATTAAAAATATTTAAAATAAAAGTTATAAAATAAATTATATGTTATGTAACTTAACTTATGTTAATAAAAATTTAAAAATAAGTATATAAGTCGATAAAAAAAATGTTCAAAAAAAAACCTTAAGAAATTATATAAAATTATAGAGAAAAGAGAAATTTGAGAATATAGAGAGATTGAGAATGAGAGAATAAGAGAGCATTAGATTGAAAGTCTTAAAAAAATGAGTGGGACAATATTTATAGATTAGAAGAGTTTTTTTTTAATTAAATAAAACTAAAATTTAAAAAAAAAAATCGGTAGGGTCAAGATACATAAGCCCAGCCTGGACCCATCCTTCTACAGGCCAGTCCATTTGGCCCGACCCATTTTGCCACCTTTAGTTAATTGTAATGGGCATTAGAATGTAATTGTCGTTCTTTAAATGTGCTCATTCAGTTATTTGGTTCAGTTTTAAAGTTATGAAAGCTCATTACAATTGAGAGAATTCCCCTAAACACCTAAATGTCTTTCCTAAATTAAACTACATGAATACTCATTACATTACAGCCCAATTTTCATTGTGCCCTAATTATCCTCTCCTTGGTGTTTTTGTACACGACATCTATCAACCAGTGTCGTCTTCATCATGATTGAAGGAAGCGAATGATATCACATGGCCGTCTTACCATCTTCATCGTCCTTCGTCGCGGCTGAAAGAAGCAAGAAGTTTCTCACCAAGAGCAATCTCAATTGACAGTAAGTAGCTCCATTGCCCATTTCTAATGAACTATTTGTTGAGAAATTAAGGTTAAGGTTTTAATCTTACTCACTCTTATTTTAAAGATAACAAACGTTTGATTTAGTACTAATGTTTTAACTTGAGTGTGTAGTAAAATTGTTTTAAAAGTTCTAACTCAAGTTAATCAAGGAATCAAGCTTGAAGATGGATGCATATAGACTTATTAGAATCAAGTTTGAAGATGGACAATCAAGATACAAGACAATGCTTAGATAGGGTATATTTCATATTCAGTCTTGTATTTGATTTAGTTCATTGCATATAAATTCTCTTTGCATTGGTTTATGCTCTCAAAAGAGGTTTCAAACTATTTTAAGCTTAAAATAGTTATTATATTATAGAAGTTTGAAAATAGAAAATAATGATTTCTTTAAATGAGAAAAATATTCCCTAAAATATGATTTCTTAAGGTTAAGTAAGTTACAAATATATTTGAAATCATGCTTATTTGAAATAGGCTAAAAAGAGATTTTCTATTTATAAACTAGATTATGTTTTGGTATGAACACTTCCTAAATTATTGTTAAATGCCTTTGTAAACTAAAACAAGTTTACAATAGTCAAAATATTCTTTTCAGATTGATCTCCAATGTTTTTAAAGTGTTTTAAAAAAATTTAGAAGCTAGATTTTGAAAAATGCTAAAAGCTGACAGAATCTGAAAAATGGTTAAAAAGCTGTCAGAATCTGAAAAAATTGCCAAAATGCTAAAATTGTCTGACTAGAATTTTCGGTCTACCGAGAATACTAGCTGGTCAAAAATGACTGTTAAAATTTGACCGTTGCAAAAGTACTGACCAATGGCTAATTTTTTCGGTCTACCAAAAATACACTTTCGGTAGACCGAAAATAGTAGAAACTGTCTCAAACAGTCATAAACGGCTAGTTTTCACATAAGCTTATAAATATAAGCTATTTTAAGGCTTGAAAGAGAGATTGCATACCTAAATTATTATCTAACTACTTTAAAATACAAAAGCTTATTTCTATATTTTTTTAACTTTCAAATCATATTGAGCCAATCTTAGAGCATTTATTGTATATTGTTCTCAAATCTCCTAAGCTAAAATTTTATTTATTACTTTATGGGAGAGTTTTTAAGTGTGTTCACTCTTGACTATTGAAAAAATATTGAGTGTGAGGTGAGGTTGGCACTGGATTCGTAAACAACCCGTGTGTCGGTGAAGTTAGCACCAGTGTCTAAACAACCCGTATATAAGTGAGGTTGCCATCAGAGTTTGTGTCATTACACTGGTGGTCAGCTATTCCTTGGTTCCTTTTTGGTCTTTCGCTTAGGATACAAGATCGGCGGGTGGTATGAAATCCAACCAGGTTTATTTTTACCTTAGTGAGCTTGGTCGTGCCTTAGTTAGGCAGTTTTCTCCCATGACCTTGCTCGGCTCTTTTTGTAGTGGAATGCGGCTAGTACCTATCTTTTTAGTAGATCGTAATGTCATTTTGGGGCGTTATTCTGACGCATCGTTTTCATGCTGATGCACGTATCGTTTTCTTACTAGCGCGGGGAAATTACCCTCAACAATAAGAAATAAGGGAATTTCTATAGTAAGAGTAGTGGAAATAAATGTATTTATACAAACATTTTGTTCACCCTTGTATTAAAATATCTTTTCATCAAAAGGATAAATGTACAAAAATTTCAATACAACGCATAGCACAAAAGAAAAATTCAAAACATAAATTTATTTAAAAAAAATCATGTTTCTTCTTTTTTTTTTTTTTTCCAATGAAGATTGAACCACGAGAAGAAGAAAAAAAATCAGATCTATTCCTTTTCTTAATGAACATGAGAAATCTCGCCAAATATTCCCAACCCAAGAAAAATTTTTTTACTTTTATTTTTTAAAAAAATGGCATGAGAATAATAAAAAAAAATCTGAGAATTAGATATCCTTTTTTCTTTAAATTCCAGATAAATAAGATATAAATCAATTTTTTTTTTCTCCTCTGAGTCTCAATGGAGGTTTACTCTTCTTCTTTTATGGAAATGGAGATGGAGATGATAAGATGGAAGGCAAAATGGATGTAATATGATAAAGTTAAATGCTTTGCCTTCACTTATGAGAGGGGCCAATCCAATGTATGTATTGTCTGTAGTATTATAAAAATAGTTGGACCTGTGCATTGTAGATCTAACTTGGGCTGAAAGATTTTGCTCCTACTTACGTTTATTTTCAATACTCCTACACTAGAATATCCCTAAGAGATAAATCCAACCATCGAGATATAAAGTCATGTCAAAACTTTTTGATCAGATTAATACTTTTCATTTGGCTAATAACAAGGCAATGAAAAGTATGAAAAATTATTGTTTCAACCAATTAAAATAATAAAAAAAAAAAAAAAAACACGCACACACACACACCACTTTTAAATTCTTATGGCATGTTTGGTTTGGTGGAATGAACTTGGGAATAGAATCATCATTCTTATTCCATTATTTGCTTTGACATTGAACAAAAGAATAATGATTCCTATGGAATCAAAGTTACATTATTTGATGAAATTGTAATTTTATCCAAAAAACTATAGAATCATCATTTCACAATTTTATCTATATTTTGGAAACATTGCTTTCCCTTTTGCCCTACTAGGACATCTAAAAGTAAAGACATTTTGATTAATATAATATCTATTCCATTACATTCTATTAAATTAACTAAACAATATAATATCATTTCTATTCTCATTCCAATTCCACTTTATTACAATTCTCATTACCATGCCATGCCTATTCCATTCCACCAATCAAACATGACCTTAGTATGATGATGAACTTAATTAAATATTTCTTTATCCTTCTTTTTTTTAATGAAGATGAGGAGTGATGAGAATTTTGAAACTATGAGAAATCAAAGAAGGTATAAAATTTAAGGGGATAATAACGAAATTTAGAAGGAAAAAAAAAAAAGAGAATTTGGTGTCTTTCTTCATTAAAAGGACGATATAATATAGGATATGAAAATATCATCTTAAACTCAAAACAAATTTAAAGTAATTTTTAAAGAAGATTAACCATTGAAAAGTTAGTAAGTTTGTGCTTCCTTAAGAAGCTCTTGAAACACAGGATAAGTTCATGAATACCCTTTTTATTAAGCCAGTAATCAAATCTACCTGGTATTAAAATTCTAATCATGAATGCCCTTTTTTAGTTAGTGCTTTCTGAAAATACCCCTGCTTTCTATTCTCTTATTTAGACTGATAATTTTCTATGGTTTCCAAAACTTGATAATTTCAGCTATGGCTTCTCCGAAAAATCCAAACTCAATACTATGAAAAGTAAACCATACACCAGATCAGAAATCTCGTCAATTCCTACATCAACTCAACTAGATCGAAAAACTTGTTGATTCCTTCGTCAATTTAGATTGAAAAATTCATCAGAACCATTGAAGAAAAAGATAGACCAATAATTCGAGAAGTAAACCATTGGAAAGTGATTGGTACACTTATCATTGTCATTCTCGTCTATTTTCCTATACTTTCATGAAAACCAAGCATTATATGAACATTTTGAAAACAAGCTATGTAATGGAATGTGAAACAAGCTTGAAATATGACCCGTAATGTGAATTTTGTATATATCAGAGTTTGAAAACAGTGAAATTAATTATTTTATATTATGAAATATGCATAAAATATGGAACGCTGTTTGTGCGCAAATATGAGATTGAAAATAGTAGCATCAATTTTTTCGATATTGTGAAACATGCATAAGATGTGGACCGCTAGCGCGACTTTTGTGTGCAAATATGAGATTGAAAAAAGGGGCATCCATTTTTTGATATTGTGAACATGCATGAAATGCGGACCCGTGGTATGATGAGTTTTCTATACAAATCTAAGGTTAAAAATAGTGGCATCCATTTTTTAATATTGTGAAATATACATGAAATTTGGACCAATAGTATGAGTTTTATGTGCAAATATAAGATTAAAAATAGTGGCATCTATGTTTTGATATCGTTAAACATACATGTAATGTGGACCTTTAGTATAAGTTTCGTGTGCAAATGTGAGATTAAAAGCAGTGGCATCTATTTTTCATATTATAAAACATGCATAAAATATAGACCCGTAGTTTAAGTTTTGTGTGCAAATATGAGATTGAATATAGTGGCATCTATTTTTTGATATTGAAATATGCGTGAAATGTGGACCGGTGATATGAGTTTTTTGTGCAAAAATGAGATTGAAAATAGTGGCATCCATGTTTTGATATTACGAAATGTGCATGGAGTGTGGACTTGTAGTATGAGTTTTGTGTGTAAATATGAGATTGAAAACAATAGCATCCCTTTTTTGATCTTGTGAAATATGCATGTAGTGTGGACCTGCTTGTGTGAACTTTATGTGCAAAAATGAGATTGAAAGTAGTGGCATCCTTTTTTAGATATTGTGAAATATGCTTGAAAGATAGACTGGTGGTATGATTTTGTGCGCAAATCTAAGTTTGAAAACACTAGCATCAATTTTTGATGTTGTGAAACAAGTATGAAATGTGGACATTATTTTTTCCATTATTTTTGTTTAGGGCCAAGCTTAGTTTTCAATATTAACCCCATCATTGTAGTGTGCCAGAGTTCTGGCCTAAATGACTATGCGGACGATTTAGAATCAAGAATTGGTCCAAGAACTTTGAGTGTAGTTAGCTGTAGAATCCAAAAGCCTTTTTAAAATGCAAGTTAGGCCCAAGAAATCACATAGGGGTCAAAAACTGATTTAATGAATCTTTCTAAACAGTAAAATGTTATGACCTCAATATTAGCCTTTCAAATTGAGTTTTGATCTAAGATTTTATTGATAAAAATTAGATTTCTTGAAGTTTTTCTATTGATATAATTTGTTATAATCCAAGTTGTTTTTAGCTCGGAATGATTTGAATATATGGATCATAAAATTATTTTAGAAGTTTCTCACCTTCATGGGAAAATAGTAATTTAATTAGCAGTAAGCTATTTTTAATAATTATGTGCATATTTTTCTTAAATATAGACTTACAACGGAGTTTGTGGCATCAAGAAATATTGATAAATCAATTTTAAGCTAAGAATTATTAATGTTTTTCCAAGGACTTGAAATCGTGAAAAGCTTTTTAAAAGGGTAAAAATTCTAAAATTGACTTTTGTCAAAATCGTGGAAAGATATGTACAAATGTACTTTACTTTGAATTTTTACTGCCTTTATCACTACTTTTACCATATAATATAGTCCAATACGAAACCGAGGGTTCAAGAATTAATTGAAATAGATTTACAGTTAACGGTTTACAAATTCGGCAAGTTTCTTCGCCAAAAAAATCATTTCAAAACATAATCTCGGGTTTAGGGAAAATGTTGTATTTTTTGTGATTTTAAAGCTCGGAAATGAGTTCCAATGACTCAATAAAAATTTTAAGACAGACTTTACGTGTTTTCGGTAAAATAAGAGTACGTTTTACTCACCCTTGTGTCACAGAAAGTTTTGAAAGCTGAAACGACAACTTTCTAAGAAAAATGACAACTCGGTAATTTTTAACCGAACGAGTTAGGGTTTAGTTATGAGCCATGTCATCATTGATTGGGTTTAGTGTATATCATGGAGACAACCTTATTCGCTTAAATTCTGGAGTTAATGTTCGGTCTTTTATTGTGTTACAGTGTGACCTTGGTTTACATGTGTGAGCTATGAAGGCTTTTTTTCTTTGGGGGGGGAGCAAAGCAATTCTCTGTAAGTTCAGTTGCTTGATCACAATAGTTAGACAAATAATTATTTGATATAAAAATTGATTTTTTTAAATCAATATTTTTAACATAAAAGATATTCAATTTATTCAGTAGTATATATTTATATATGAACATAAAAATGTGGCATACAATGAAAACCAAAATATAAAAAAAAGAGCCTTCTTCAAAAAACTACCACATATAATAAAGTGGGAATCGGACAGTGAGTATGCTAATCAAACAAGACTTACAAGAAGAACCTGGACTTAAGAACTTTTGTTTTTAAACCGAGTGAAATTAATCTTCAAAAGTTTCCTTTCCAAAAAAAAATAATGATACTAATAATTTCAAACATTGTTGGTGTTCCTCTCTAATGACTCCAACTATATGTGTAAATGAAACATCATCCATGTTATTCTCAAAATAATACAAAAAGATAATAATTTTACCACAGAATTGTCTAACTCTCTTTTTTTCCCCTTCCATATATCTTAAATTTAGGGAAAAAAAAAAACAAAAATAAGAACAAACTTGCATCTTCTCCCTTAACAATGTACAATTTTTGTAGCTAAAACGAAAAGAAAAAGACGAACTGATTATATATACCTGAAAGTAATAAAAAAAAAAAAAAAAACAACACAACAACAACAAATAGTGTTAGCCCAAGATTAGCTTATCCAAGAGGGGGGATGAATTGGGTTTTAAAATTTTTTTAAAAATTTTTTAACTATATAAAACTATAGACTACTATTTTAAAAATTTTAAGCTAAATAAATAATGATACCAAATATATAATAATAATACCAAGAAAATTAAGCATACTATATATCAAACATTCAATCAAATAGCTTGCAATAAAGTAAAGAGTGTAGGAATAGGGATGTAAACTCGGTTTTTACGAGGTTCGACAAACACGACGATTTGCTTGCATTCCCGACTCGTGGCAACTTATTTTGAGCTTCCACTATTCGGATCAAGGTTGTGGGCCTGATCGACCCTTTTACAAATAGAGTGAATTCTTCTTAGGCTCACCCATGCCTTTACAATAGTTTTGATTCTGACTCTATCACACCTAATCTCGGAGTGTTTAGACTCTGATGCCACTTCACCTACACGGATTGTTTAGACCATGGTGCTAATCTCACTAACTCACGGGTTATTTAGACTCTGGTGATAACCTCAACTATACTCGGGTTGTTTAGAGGACATGTGGATATCAACCCTAATTTTGGGGACCACAAGGCCACTATAAATAGCCTCATAATCACCAGAAAGAGGTAAGTCGCCATAAATCCCCAAAACCTTATTTGTCCCTTAGCCTTTTCTCCTCTTATCATCATTTATTTACTACTGGATTAGTATTCCATTGAATACTTTATTGAATGTGTCACTAACTACTTTTCTGCTGATGAGATTTGGTAGGTACCACCCATTACTAGTTGGTAAAAAGTCAATCTATAACCTTTTCTAAGATTATACGGACCACATCTATATCAAATCTGGGTTTTAGCTCCTATTGAGAAAGAAGCGCTCAAGGGTGCATGGTGTACATTGGTTCACGGACCAAAATCCACATCAACACTTATGTCCTCTTAATTTTTTTTTTGTAGTTATAAAAAATTAATTATTCTTTACAAATAATATTTTTATTAAAAAAAATTATCATGTACAAATTTGACATATCTTCATTATAAAAACTTTTAAATTATATGTACCAAACAAATTATTATTCTAGAGTTAGGAAGTCGTTTTCTTTCGATAAATGATTTTTTTAAAATTTATTTGTTAATCTTATTTGTTGGGGCTTGGCTAGTGATCCCCTGCTTTATTTACTTTTGTTTTAATTAGGTAATTTTCTTTTAGTAATTTTAATTTGTTTATGATCCAATATGACCCAAAGATACTATGATTTTTGACTTTTCTGCAAAAGTTAATCAAAGTTTTGAAATCTGCCAAAAAATACTCTAATATTTAAGATCCTTATAAATTTGTACAAAAGACACAAATACCCCATACTTATTAAAAACGTTTAAATACTAATATATTATTAGAGAATATTTTACAATTATTATTTTACCTTTTATTTAAAAAAAAAAACAAGAAATGTGCTAGAAACAAATACAAGAAAATAAATAAAGAAAATAATTATTTTTTTCTGGTTTTGGATTCAAATTAGAATTGAAAAAAGAGATAAATAAATTAATGAGGGGAGCTAATTAAGGCTAGGTCAGCTGGTCTAGAACTCATAGGATGTGTTTGATTGTATAGATATAAAGTGGGCTGGACCGACCAATATTTGATAAGTTCACGTGAACTTTGTATCAAATCTAGGTCTAGCCCGCCTAAAATGTTGGTTGGCCCCTTTTCTTATTAAGGGACCCGACACAGCCCACAAAACTCAGTCCATATTTTATGCTGGCCTAAATGGGTCATGCTTATACAGGCCGAATATAAATCAAATGTGGGCCTAATTTCGTTATTATTCTATGTTATAAAATATCAAATATGTACTTATATGGGCTAAAATATGGGGCTACAACCCATTCATATTCTTTTACATTTGAATAAATTGAAAATAAATAAAAATAAGTAAATAAATAACATTAAATGAAAATATTTAATTAAAAAATATATTTAAAATTATACATAAAATGACTAAATGTGAACTTAATGTGGATTTGTAAAAATATGGGTCAGGTTGGATTGATGGGCCTATTGGTGAGGCTCAACCGGGCCCCTACTAATAACGAGCCAGCTCGGGTCTATACTAATGTAGGCCAGACTGGATTGGTACTATATTTTTTCTTCAGAATGTGAGCTGACCCACATTGATATCTCTATTTGAGTGTGTATATGGGAGGAGAAGAATTCAAGTCTTGTAAAAGAAAAAGTTTATTCTTGTATTTCTATGAGTTAGTAAGAAAAAATAAATAAATGAGGGGTATTACTATTTAATCAGATTAATTTTTCTGCAGAAAAACAAAAAAGAAAAAATAAGATACTTCAAAAAAGAAAAAGAAAAAATAAGGGTACTTTGGGTGTTATCATGTTTTTCATTTTTAATTGAAAAATCTGTTTCAAGAGTGGCATGAAAAACTGAACGACAAAGAAAAATAAGAAGAACAAAACGACAGCGCTTAAGAAAAGAAAAGAAGAAAAACGACAGTGAATGCTCGAACAAAATAATCTAATCGTACGAATATTATAAGACAGTGGCGCTCTCTCTACTCACTTCTCTCTCTCTCTCTCTCTCTCTAGTCTCTGTCTGTCTCCCACCTCGTGCTTTTTAGAGAGAGAAAGAGATGGAACACGACGATGTCGACATGACTGGGGCTGACGGCACCGAAGTAGTAATATTTTCCTCTTCCCATTTCTTATTTTCCCTAGAAAATTTTCGTTGTTTGGCTTCTCGGAATTTTACTCAATAGGTTTTCGAACCTAGAGAAGAAAAACCCCAAACTGATTTTGGATGCTGGGTTGTCGATTTTGATTTCGAATGGATTAATGTGAATCTGCAGGAGCTTGATGACATGAAGAAACGGCTTAAGGAAATGGAGGATGAAGCAGCCGCACTACGGGAGATGCAGGCTAAGGTCGAGAAGGAGATGGGTTCCGTACAAGGTGATCCCTCCTCCCTTGTTTATTTATTTGTTTTTTTCTTTTTTTTTAAAAAAAAAAAAAACTAATTTCTTTAGGGTTTTGAGTACATTAATTTTTTGTCTAACAAGGGGGGAAAAGGATTCTGAGAAATAAAAATAAAAATTTGAGCCCTAGAACGCTAGTTGAAAATTTAAATGTAAATGTTTTGTTTATTATGTTAATCCTATTGGTAACAGCTCTTAAGGTAATTTTAGCGCTAAAATTTTGATTGGGAGAGGCGAGCCAATCAAAATAAATAAATTAATTAGGCAATGTTATACAATATATGACATACAGACACATGAATGGTAAGTTTAGTTGTGCATAGTGGTTACGTATTTTGATGCATAATGGTACGTGTGTATGTATGTAAATCTTGTTATTTGTTTGAGGAAATTAGCAATATGCCAAATAGTTTGGCTCAATAGTTAATGGTTAAGAGTAGGACAATTCGTCTTGAAACCCCATTTTGATTTTTGAGTTTTTCCCATTTTAGTTTTTGAGTTGTTAAGGCGTTGTTGGGGCATTGTTTGCTATTCTATGAGCCATTTTCTTATGTGACTAGAACAGATGAAAGAAAATTAGAATAAGAATATCAAGTTGTTAACAAACAAAATTATAACGTCTTCTTATGT
Source organism: Trema orientale (assembly GCA_002914845.1). Classification (NCBI taxonomy): domain Eukaryota; kingdom Viridiplantae; phylum Streptophyta; class Magnoliopsida; order Rosales; family Cannabaceae; genus Trema; species Trema orientale. The sequence goes on along the minus strand of JXTC01000092.1, from coordinate 796,740 downwards.
CTTTCGTTTTTACTTTTCTGTCTATTTTTTGAATTATGGTGCGTTCCTGGCTGCTGCGCTCAATTATCATTGCTGTAATTGAGACCTGTACATGCTTGTGTGGAACTACGCCTGTAGTGCATAATTGAAGCATGTATTTGCTTCCTCCTCTGACTGATTTTCTTGTGCAATTAGAGCCATCAACTGCAGCTGCATCACAGGCAAGCAGAGAGGAAGTTGATTCTCGATCTGTGTTTGTTGGCAATGTGAGATCATTTACCTTATTTAGTTTGTGGTTTTTCCTTTGTTTTAAATAGCATACATATGATATGTCAAATGTGTCCTGTAGCTTCTGAACTTGTATTTTATTCGAATATATAATTTTACCTCTGAATCTGAGTTTTTTTTTTTCCCCCATTGATTGAAGCTTGTATGTTATTTCCACTCAATGGCTTCCTAAGGGTTGATATTTATCCATTTACTGTTGGACTTGCTTTTACAAATGAAATTTTCCGAAAGCATGCCTGGTGCTTGCCCCCAGTCTACGCACTAGTGTGCTATGATCTGGCTTGTTGATATACTAGTCATTCGTTCGTTATACTGGCTGCGCTCTAGCCAAAATCGGTTCAGGTTCTCAAAAAGGTTCGTATGCCAAATAGTTTTTTAGGTGTGAGCACCACTGCTTGCCTTCTAGAAGTCTTCACGGTTGCTAAAATTTATAAAAACCTGATATTGGTTATCATAGTGTTGCTGTAACAAGGTATTCTGAACTATGAGCCCCAAGAAAATTTGATTTCTGGAAACTGTAAAATTATTAGCACTTCTAAAATTTATAACCTCTAATCATCCTATCTGCCACCTTGCCTGATCAAAATTTTTCGTGACCATAATTAAAACCATCTTTTGCCTCTACATTCACTGAGAAGTTTGGCACTGTTCTTAATATGGCCTGATTAGGAAGTGAGAGTTTCCATAATTTGGGTTTTGGAAGTTCCCTCATTTTTATCAAGGATGGCCCATTGTTAGATCAGTGTGCCCGATCATTGGACCAGTCTCCATGCTTGCAGCCAGTTCATTTTGGCTGGCTGCTGCAATTTCTAGTCACTTCCCTAATGAAGGTTTCTAAGATCATATTACGACCATTGGATCAGTTGGTTTGTTAAATTTTTGAATTAATCCTTTGATTGATCCTGAAACTATGACTAAAGTTTGTTTTAGGGACTGACCGGCTTGTTGGTGACCTTTTTAGTATTTTATTTTGAGATATTGTAAGTAGCACGTGTGTTCTCTTCATTGATTTATAAGAGCATTTTCCATCTTTTGTCTTGAGTTGGGTAATTAGTATGCATCTAAAGGGTGTCCCTTACACTTTAGAAACTGGTTTGACATCTCATATTCTTGTGTTTGAATATGATGGCAGGTCAGGCTTCATTTGAGTTCTCGAATAACCTAATGCTTGGGTGGGAAATATCTTATACATAAAATGAAGTTGAAAAAAAAAATCTAGAAAAGTTAAGCAAAACAAATGAGGGAGTTTAGTGGGAGGGGAAAAAAACAATAAGAAAAGAAAAGAAAGGAAGAAAAGAGATAAGATGCAAAGATTATGGAATGTACCGAGAAAAACTATAAAAGTGCAAAGAATTATTATTTGGGAAAGATTTAAACCTACTTTAATTTTACAAATAATTAGCTAGAGAAGAGAGAGAATTCATGAGAAAACTAGGGGACGAATCTTAAGCAATTTATAGTATAAAGGGAAGGCTTAACCAAGGTTTAAACTAGAATGTAAGTAACTTTGTCATTGACTGAAGTTCTTAGGCCGGGATGAACAAAGGGAGTAATATGATGAAGGTTTCATAATCAAGATCAATCAAGTAAGAAGCCAAGTGTGCACTGAAGACTTCTTTCACTTGTAAAGGCAAGCACTTTTGATGGTGAATAAAGCTCAGGGGATTTTTAGATACATTTTTTCGCTCATGGTGAGGGGTCTCTTGTCTCTCTCTCTCTCTTCTCTACTTTGGACGCCTAGGAATTTGACATCTTCCTAGTGGACTCTTACTATTCTTTTTTTGATGTGGTCCTCTTGCTAAGCTCTACAATCTTTTGAAGCCTAGAAACTTTAGCAGATGGCCAGGTAGTTACCCATGAGGGAATCAAATTCTAGACCTCATGGGAGCAAACCATGGGCTTGACCATTCGACCTACCCCCATTTGTAGTGATTCTTATTAATGTTTTTGTTGAAGTGTTAGCAAATAATGAATTAAATCAACCATATTACTGATAATCATTGCTAGTTTCTAAAATACATTATAGTTGGCCGGCATTTTCTTTCCTTGTTGTCAAGGATCGGGAAACTAATTATCGGAAGCGTGCATTTGAGGGGACAAATCTGGGGAAGCCACGTGATATACTTGGTTCTATCTTATTTGCTTGTGGTGGTTTTCTGAAATTGAGAGAACTCTACCAACAAAAAGTTAAATTGGAAGCAATCAAGAAACATCAGTTCTATGAGTTAGATATGTGTTTACAGAGACAGTGTCAAATTTCATTTCAATAATGTATATTTCTTGGTGAATTCTAGTTGAACTTTGGGTTAGATGTGGTCTCCCAAATTTTATTCGGACTCTGCTATGTTACACACAACACATGTTTATATATTGACACATATGATAATATGTAAAAAGTATAGCTCTCAGACAGCTAGTTTCTATTGATCACCTTCTACCATGTTGGATTTAGCATGCTATTTTTGGGACCGGAAAATTTGACCTACTTCATAAATGTGCTTTGACGAAGATGTAATATTATTGTGCCCTTGAAATTTACATGAATTGACACTGAACTATGTTCCTACTTGCTCTTTCATCATTTTATAGATGTAGTAGCTTGTATTTTGGCTTGAAATACCTTTTGCAATCAAAACAGTTCTTGTAAGTTTAATACAAGGATGGTAACTGAGAAGAAACTCCTGAGTTTTTTGACTGTGAATTGTTAGTTTAGTTTTTTTGCTCTATCTTGATGCATGTAGCAGTTATTGTAGTTAGTTGCTGCTTTTATTGTGAAACCTCCAATTTTGTTGTAGCAGATTAACCCCCTATTCTTTTCCTTTTCTTTTCTTTTGGTTGCTTTCGGTTCTTTTCAAGCTATGGAACAGTTGATTTGCTTGTTTATTTTTATTTTCTGCTGGTGGGAGTTTGTTAATTGATTATTTTTGAGTCTTTGGGTTTTCTTCTTTTTGGCTGATAAGACTTGGTTGTTATTTTGCCATGAATTAATATTCCTTGCATAAAATGGATATGCAGGTGGATTATTCATGTACTCCTGAGGAAGTGCAGCAGCATTTCCAGTCATGTGGGACAGTGAACAGAGTCACAATTCGCACTGACAAGTTTGGCCAACCAAAGGGTTATGCTTATGTGGAATTCCTTGAAGTGGAAGCTGTTCAAGAGGCAATCCTTCTGAATGAATCTGAGCTACATGGTCGCCAATTAAAGGTTACAGCATTTCTTTTTTCATTTCCTTCAAATTTTAGAGTGTTGGAACCGTGTATCCTTTAGTTGTGCTCGTGAGTGTGTTTGTTTTTTTTGTTTTTTGTTTTTTTTTTTTTTAATTTTTTATTTTGTCTGTTTAGTTTTTTCAACGGCATAAGTGTTTTTAATTCTTTAAGGTTTCTGCAAAACGGACTAATATACCTGGGATGAAGCAATTTCGTGCACGTCGACCTAATCCCGCTATGGGCTTCCGTTCAAGGGGCCCTTTCGTAGCTCCTCCGTTTATGTACTCCCCTTACGGATATGGGTATGCTTCTATGACATTTCCTTTTCCAATAGTCTAATCAATAACGGCCCCTGTTGTGTCTTAATGTTCCACATTTTGTTTTCTCTATGGTTTTTATTGCAGAAAGGTTCCAAGAATGAGAATGCCTATGCGTTACAGCCCCTACTTCTAAATCTTCAATTTTGCCGAAGCGTAGGCATCGAAGATGTATTTCCTTCCTTTTCAGGGATGTGATTCAAAAAGGTTCTTTTTTTTTTTTATTTGTCAATGGAATTATTGCATCTTAGGTTTGATGTGGATAATTACATTTACGTGTGGATTAAGCCTTTTGTCTGCACCAGCTATACTGACTTCTCTATATATCTTATTTAAAGTATTCGAGAAGAAACTCCTTTGCATCTTTTAATGCCATACTGTTTGTGATCAGTGAGGACAGGCCGATGTTTGTACTTATCTGTGGTATTGAACCACACTTTGATTCACATCGGTTGTTGATGTTTCATATACAAGTAGAGAAGATGGGAATGTTTAGTGAGATTTTGTGGTTCAGTTCAATTGTCACTTGTGGAGGATAATTTCAGATATCTGTTTAGTCGTCTTCTTCTTCTACTTTTTTTTTTTTTTTTGGGCAACAATATTTGGCTTAATGTTGTTTAATTTGGTCCAAATAGAGCTCCAAACACCCCCTTTTTTCCCCTCTAATTTATAAGAAAAATCTCTTATTCACTCCTAACTCTAAGGAGTAAACAAATGCTAGTGCTTAATTATTTTGTTATCCTTTTAAAACGGTTTTGTTATCCATTATTTTATTTTATTTTTTTGAATAAGGTTTTGTTATCCATTTGACTTTGTATAAACGTACTCTTTAATTTGAGCATTACTTTTTTTTTTGGGTCCAAGCAGCAAATTTTTTTGGGCTTATAGAAATATGACTAAATTTTGAGTCCAATTTCAGTAAATGTCCTTTTGTCAAATGTTATAGCAAAATGTTTGGTATATATGTTTATATACTAAGTGTAAAATTTTATATACCAAGTATAAAAAATTATATACCTAGTATAATAACTAAAATTAGTAGATATGTGTATCTATTAAGTGTAAAAATATATATATCTGGACATTTAGCTATAAAATTTTAAAAGTAGACTTCTACTTAATCAAATTTAAAATTTTATTTATTTTTAGGGTTGTACAAAAATACCTTAACTTTTGAGGGTAGGGTTTAATAGTCCTATCCTTTTTGATCTAATGAACAAATATATCCTTTTTTATGGGGATTAAATTTGCACCCCAAATGTTATAAATGCACCCGTTTTTTCTCATAATTATTTATTACAAATTTATCCTAAAATATATAATTATGTACCCTTTAAATTATTATTATTTTTTTTACCGTTCCTCTTAGTAGTCACCCCCATTATATTGGCAATTAGAAATCCTAATTTTTCTCTAATTCCCTTAAGATTCATACCTCCAAACCCATCTAAATATTCTTTCAACAATATTGTTTATCAATGAAAAATACACCAACCCGTAAACCATTTTTGTTCTACACTAAAGAAGTTGAAGTTTTATTAATGGAGTGGGATGAGAGATTTTTATTAGCAAAATGACCATCTTCCATTTAACATTGAGCGACCATCAAATAGACTGTTCAGTATAAAAGCAAAGGTTGCTCAAGTCATTTTGCAAATAAAAATTTTAGGCATCACTTTTCATTTCTCATATTGTCATTTTGCCAAATTCCTCCTTTCTTTCATCAAAATATCATGTATCATGAGTGAATCCATGAGCTCTTTTATAGGAAATTCTATGAGATCTCTTGCTTCTTAAATCGACACCCTGTATTTTATTTTTATATGCTCTAGTAAGACTTCTAAATACTTTGTTCACCAAATCTATGTTGGTAAATGATATACCAAGAATATTAAAGAAATTACTAAAATTATTGAATCTAGTAAATATTTGAACAATAGCATAAAACATCTACAAGACAGCCTATCTATGTTCAACGCAATACTTGGACAACCGTCATTTCTAGAGTTAAAAAGCAATCACTTCTATTCACCACTTTTTTTTTTTTATATAATAAAAAGGGGGGATGAGATCCCGGTGGCGGGTCACTTCCCAGAGCCACCCTCATTCGGTTGGGCTCCCAAGGGCGAGGTGGGGGCTCGAACTCATAACCTCACCCTCCCTAAGTGAGAGAATGTCTTAAGTTCAAGCTCATTGCCACTTCGACCACCCCTTTAGGAGTTTCTATTCACCACCTAGTAATAAAGTTTCATACCCGAAAAAGAATCAGCTGCCTAAGAGGAAATAGCAAACCCTTACTACCTGAAAATCTATTAGTGAGGTTCATCACTAGAATTGACAAATACGAAAAACATACAAGCAATCATGCTCGAAATTCTTTGTAATCTCTCAAAATCAATAAAATAAACTCAGTGAACGTAAGCTTTTGTAATTAGGCTGAACCACTTTGTATCATTTTTATTTATAAATGCTCATAATTATCCAACAAATCACGAGTTTTTTATTTTTTATATTTTTTTTTCAAACTCGTCATTCCAATGTTGACTAATTTCATAAGTCAACTTCACCCATAAGGACATTGGCTGTCATATTGGTTGTAGATTCCTAAATGAGCAATGTTATGAGATTGTATTAGTTTTTAACACCAACACCACATAAAAAATATAATTCTATTACTGAGTGATTATAATCGATAAATTAGATTCTATCTAAAATGTTATGATAATCAGTTTGTACCATATGATGCACGAGAGTGCTTCTTAGGACTGGCAATTTATGATACGACACGACAATATGATTCGAAACCCACACGAAATTAGTGGGTATGGGTTTGCCTTAAACGAGTACGTGTCAAAATCGGGTTGGACCCGCTAACTCATTTATTAAACAGGTCGAGTTTGGGTAGACTCACCAACCCGAAACTGACCTGCAATGACTCGTTTAATAAACGGGTCAATTTTGGGTCAACCCGTTTATGACCCATGTAATACCTATTTGAAAATATTAGTGCATTTTTAAGACTTTATTATGCACATATATTAAGATTTTATATGGTTTTAATTTATTTTTGGAAAATATTAGTGTTTTAAGGTCATGAAATATGTATGAATTTATATTAAATATGTTAAAAAAGTATATTTTAGCTAATTTAGATTAAACAGTTTAATAAATCGTGTCTAGTTAATTTGACCCGAATATGACTTATTTGAATAAACATGTTATACGAGTCATGTCGGATCAACCCATTTATAAACATATCGAGTTCGGATTAGAATTTTTGACACAATTATTAAATAGGACGAGTTCAAATTAAAGTATATACTGTTATACATGGACACGAACACGACTCACTAATACGAATTGCCAGCCATGTCGCTGCTCTTCCTAAATATGTACACACACACAACTTGATCTAGGGAAAAAGAAATCAGATCTAGACCGTTTATTTGAATACTTCTGGGTTGTTGAGCTTGAGTTGTGTATTTCTTTCTTGGTATGTTGGAATCGAGGACTCATTTATCTCTCTCCGGTCTTTCTTGTAATAATAACGAATTGAGTCCTAGATGGACCTGATACCATGATACGGAATTAAGATGGATATGCTAAGTGTGGGCCCCATGGGATAATCTCATCACTCATCATCACTCATCACTAGACTACTATTCTCTCTCTTTTCTCTTCTCTTCTCTACTAAAATATCTGAGTCTCTCTCATCATATAATAATCTCATTCAACCTTCATAATCATAAGCCAAATCCATTCGCATATATATTAATATATATATACATATATTTATTTATTTACTTGCATTCTATTCTTTCTTTTTCTTCTTCTTCTTCTTCCAGAGTTCTCTCTCTGTGACTCAGTACTGAGTTCCTTCGTCCGTCCGTTATGGCTTTGGCATCGACGAGTCCCATCTCCAAATCCCTTCTCAACCCCCAAACCCCTAAACCGCGCAACCCCCATCTCCATTCCCGCCTTCCTCGCCTCCCAATTAGCCGAAACCACATCTCAGCCGTCCACGCTGCTGACCCTTCAAAGTCATCCAAATCAACGTCTCAGGCGGCTCCGGTCCCCTCCAGATCATGGACCATCGACGGCTGGAAGGCGAAGAAGGCCCTCCAGCTACCCGAATACCCGGATAAGCCCGAGCTCGATTCGGTCCTCAAAACCCTAGAGACGTTCCCCCCGATCGTCTTCGCCGGTGAGGCTCGGAGCCTCGAGGAGAAGCTCGGCCAGGCCGCCATGGGGAAGGCGTTCCTGCTTCAGGGCGGGGATTGTGCTGAGAGCTTCAAGGAATTCAATGCCAATAACATAAGGGACACTTTTAGGGTTCTTCTCCAGATGAGTGTGGTGCTAATGTTCGGTGGCCAAATGCCCATTGTCAAGGTCTTTAATTTTTCGATTTTTTTTTATATATTACTTTTATTTATTTTGTATATTGTTATGCACCAACCAGGTTTAATCTTTTGAAGAATTGTGTGCGTGGTCGAATTCGGAATCGAATTGAATTATTCGAAATTGTTGCCATGATTATTTGAAACAATTAGATTTTTTCCAATGTTTTATATATGGTGTTTAATGTTCCTTAAATTATTATTGGGGTAGTTTGTGATTTAGGATTGTGAAATATGTGGCTAATTGAAGATGAAAATATTGTTTGGTATGGTTTATGATAATGGTAGTTGATCAAAGAGACTAACCGCAAGCTGGAATTATTGTTACGTGTTCTAATTTCGCTATTATTTCTTTTTGTTTTGATTATTCCATTACTCTGAATTGGACATTGGGATGGGATCATGTAGGTGGGAAGAATGGCCGGTCAGTTTGCGAAGCCAAGATCAGATCCATTTGAGAACAGGGACGGAGTGAAGCTTCCTAGTTACAGAGGTGACAATATTAATGGTGATACATTTGATGAAAAATCGAGAGTTCCGGACCCTCATCGAATGATTAGAGCCTATACGCAATCTGCTGCAACGTTGAACCTCCTGAGGGCTTTTGCCACTGGAGGTTATGCAGCTATGCAGAGAGTCAAACACTGGAATCTAGATTTCACGGATCATAGTGAACAAGGAGATAGGTAAGGTGTATTGTTTCTTTGTTCTTGTTTGAAACTTTTTTATTGTTGCTTAGGCCATATTTGGTAGCATTGAAGGAATATAGGAATAACAAAATGTGGCAGCTTTCACAATGTAAAGGGCAAAATGAAAAACAAGTCAAAGTGAGGGAAAAATGTGCTCAATTGTAAAAACAAAACACTTTCTTTTATCCATACTTTAATCTTTTCAGATTGGATTGAAGAATTGGTTGGATCCCAGTTTTAGCTATTCGTTCAATTGTTTCATTCCATCTAATTTTTCTCTCAATTAAAGTTTAAACACCCCAATATCTTATTTTTCTCATCTTATCCCTACTTTTTCTATTTTTCTACTTTTTCGGACAAAGGATTAAATTTATTGTCAAATACCATGCTGAATTACCGTTACTGTTTTGTTTTCTAGTAGACGGATTATTTTGAACTTCATGTCTTGAGTTGGATTTTCTGTTGGGTGGTTACCTATTTTTTATCACGGTGCCCATGATTTATACCAGACCACAAACAGAATTTTAGTAAACTTTGTTACTTTTTTTAAGATGACCGGGCTTAATAATTTGTTGCTTCAAAGCACTAGTTGATATGAGCCACTTTGCTTCATCAGTTGTTACAGTTCGCAGATCAGGTGCACTAGCAATTTTTTTTGCGTTCAAAATTTTGTAATATTTATTGACTATACCATGGAATTTGTGTCTTCATATGATATGTTTGGATTTAAGATGATTGTAGCAAAGATCGTGTATGTTGCTCCATTAATGCCTTAAGATGGGTTGGCTTGTGCCACCTGTAGTACTTAACGGGGTAAATTTTGATTCTAGTTTACGGGGTGTTTGAGGCTTAACAGTGCTTTTGATGTTCCTCAACAGGTACCGTGAACTGGCTTATCGGGTTGATGAGGCCCTTGGGTTCATGGCTGCTGCTGGACTTACTCTTGACCACCCGATTATGACGACAACAGAATTCTGGACGTCTCATGAGTGCTTGCTTCTGCCTTATGAGCAAGCACTTACTAGGGAAGATTCTACTTCTGGGCTGTACTACGACTGTTCTTCTCACATGCTTTGGGTTGGGGAACGCACCCGCCAACTGGATGGTGCCCATGTTGAGTTTTTGAGAGGAGTTGCTAATCCCCTTGGCATCAAGGTATCTGAAATCTGAATGTTATACTTCAGAATACACTCGAACTAGATTCTTTTGTTTTTTTTGGTGAAAGAAAAATCATAGCAGGTTTCCTTTTTGATAACATTTGTTTAATTGATTTGACCCAAGTTTCTTTTGCTGCTATTTGTTCTTTCACACAATAATTTTTCCTCTATCACCGATTCTTGGTTTAGAACTCTGATGTGTTATACACATCAACCTATTATTTGAAAAGTAAAGCTTAGAATAAACATGAATGTAATGCAGGTGAGCGATAAGATGGATCCAAATGAACTTGTTAAGCTCGTCGAGATTTTAAACCCCAATAACAAGCCAGGCAGAATTACAGTGATTGTGAGAATGGGAGCTGAAAACCTGAGAGTGAAGCTTCCTCATCTTATCAGGGCAATCCGTGGAGCAGGTCAGATTGTTACTTGGGTTAGTGATCCCATGCATGGGAACACAATCAAAGCTCCTTGTGGACTCAAAACTCGTTCTTTCGATGCAATCAGGGTATGAGTTATGCCATAATCTTAATTCTTTATTATTTATGTCAACCTTATTTGTTGGTTGCTTTGATTCTGCTTCTGACAAAGGTCTGTTATTTTTTGACCTCGACTGCTTAAATCAGGTTAATTATTACATAGTTCCTGTGTAAATGTGAAAAATCTTAAATTGACCAACAAAACATATCCAACAAGAAATAAAAGAGAAGGCACTATCCATCAATGCAATTTTTGGGGCTTTCTCACTTCGAGCTGAATTTCTTGTTAGTTTTAATCCTTGACAGTTTTTAAACTTTCGCAATGATCAATTGACTAGAATGTGATAATCTTGACATGTAATACATGGTCATCTTTGGAAATGTATTTCAACTATAATTTGGTGTGTTTATTTTAATTGCTTTTGAATGCTTTGACATTAGAATACTCCTTTGACCCACTTGGTAACATCATGATATTGCGCTAGGTTAGACCATTCTTTTGGACCATTTAGAAGTGTCCTCAAATTATGTAAAGTTTTTGATGGAGTAACTTTAGATGAGTACTATTACTCTTTGGGTTTCCCTGATCAACTGGATCCTTTAGCTTCGTCTCAATTATAAGTATGCCTAGTGATATGTTTCTGGTGGAAAAAATAATTACTCAAATTATACTGATCACTTTAACTAAACTAGAGTAAGGCAGTCAGTGAAATGAGTTATTTTTCCCGTTGTTTTTGTGCGTTCTCCCTTTTTCTGTAATTCTGTTTCACATCCTGTGATGTTGAATTTTAGACACCCTGCTCTAAACATCTGAAGCTTTTGTCTCTTTCTTTCTGTAATTGAAATTTTCCATTTTCTTGCAATTTTTAACTACAATAAGATTGGTAAAATCTTCATTGTATTTTGTTGACAGAATGAGGTAAGAGCCTTCTTCGATGTGCACGATCAAGAAGGAAGCTACCCAGGAGGTGTTCATCTAGAGATGACAGGGCAAAATGTGACAGAATGCGTCGGAGGCTCAAGAACTATAACTTATAACGATCTAAGTTCACGCTACCACACCCACTGCGACCCGAGGCTCAACGCTTCCCAGTCACTGGAGCTCGCCTTCAATATTGCCGAGCGGCTGCGAAAGAGAAGGCTCAGATCAGGGAACTCTCTGGCCTCGGCTGGATTGTAGGATGTTATCATTTTAAGTAAGTCTATTTATTTTAATGTAAGTAACCTTTTAATTTATAGTTTGAGATCTATCCACCACCAGTATAGAGTTGATCCAATAAGTCTGGCATGGGTTTTCACCGCATGATAACTGGTTAAAACTTTAAGCTGGTATCAATGTTAGATGAAGGAAATTGTAATGGTTTTGCTGCTATAAAGATATGCATGATCAGAACTTAGCCTATGTTTGTTCTGAAAGAGAGCCTTATTTTATAATTCCATCTTTTATTTTAGTTTTCGTTTCTATCTTCAAGAAATTGGATCTTTCTTTGTAGAGATTCCCAGTACATCGTCTAATGGTGATTTAACGGCTATAATGAAGTGCATAAAAAGATGCGATCATTATTGCTATTTCTTTCTCATTTTTTATTGTAGAAAAATATGCATGATAAAATTTTATTAACCAAAATGATACCTATAAAAAATAACTATTAAATTGATGCCCATATATATATATATATATACACACACAATATCGTAGGGTTTGCTCTCATGAGGTTTGGGATTGATTTTTTCATGGGGACCTGCCTAGCAATTTGTTGAGTTTCTCGTCTCCCAAAGATTTCCGAATATTGAAATTACTCGGAGAATTTGTTAGGGAAAATAAAAGGCAAGGTGTTGTGATTGTTCATTCTCAATTGTTGAGATACTTTAGACATATAAGGCCTGCTTTGTAAGTCTTTTCTTTTTTTGTGTATTTATTTTTTCTTCGAAGTGAAAGGAATGGAATATTGATATTTCAATATTTAAAAGCTATTCACAGTATTATTTTTCTTCTAGAAACAAGAAATAGAACATAGAAATATTATCAAGCAAGCTCATTGCTACCACTTGGAGAAATATGAAAAGCCCCTACATGGTCCGTGTACTACACTTTATTACAATAGACAGTACTGGTTTTTTTTTTCTTTTTTCGTTTCAATTTTAGGGGAGGAACACTTTTTAAGTTATCTAATACTGCATGAGGTAATGTACTATATCACGACTTGTAAAGTAATAAGATCACCATGATTAAAATAGAAGGATAAATGCAAAAGAAACTTACGCAGTAGAGCATATCCACTGGTAATGTATAACGTCTTAAGTTTACGCACTAATATTAATGAGTAATTCCCCTAAAATTTACACCGAGTTTCGCATAATTTACCATAGACCTAACGTTTTGATAAATATTTATTTTCAGCCTCAACGTAATTTTGATAAATATTTATTCTCAGCGTTCTGTCTGGATAAGCATGTCGCTTGGTATAATAATCCAGATTCTCTACAGTACAGTCTAACACTGTTATCGTCCTTTCTAGCCCAATTTGCTTCTTATCTTACTCTTTCTTGTCCTCTTACTGCAATTATTTGCGTGCAGTAAAATCAATATAAATATATAAAAACAAGATAGTGACGTCGGCAGATAAGTCTCAGTGGGGGTTTCATTGCCAATGAAAATGAAGAAAAGCAATGGCTAAGAATTCAATCACTCAAACTTATTCACAGACAAGTAATACAGCCATTTTTAGTCTTCATTTTTCATTTTCCATTCCGACAGATCTTGTTTCTTCTTAATGAATAGACTAATTCTGCTTTTATTTCGTGATTGATTTTCCTTCTCTTGGCTTTGGTCCTCTTCATCACGATCAGTTGCCATAGGGATTATAAAGTATTAGATCGAGTATGGCACATTCTATTCCCACTTCTATTAGTTTATCTTATTTTTCGTTATCAACGAATATGGTATTACTTAAATCACAAAAAAAATTTCTTCGATTTTAAGCTAACTTGGACAATCGATTTATGGTTTCTGAAAATTACAAAATCTTCCTATCAAATTTGATTCTTATTTCCGACTTCACCCCAGTCAAAATAAAAACAAGACAAGATGAAATGCATTTTGTTTTATCCACCTTTTGGTTCTCTCTTGTTTATTTTAGTATTGTTGTCACCAAAAATTGGTCTAACGGGATTAAGAAAGTGAAGAAAATTAAATAATAGACACTTAATAAGATATTTTTTAAGTGGTGAAGAAAATCAAATAATACATTTGAATAAAAGACTTTTAAAGTAGTTCAGCCTTCGAACATGAAATCATATCTCTATTATTTCTCTCTTGAGTTTTTTTCATGTCTATCCCTCTCTTTATCTTGCTTTCTTTTATCTATAGACAAGAAATGGGGTTGTTTCACATTAAAATGTTATTATTTGTATATTCGACAGGTCAAATTTCTTTTGGTACGTGAAATTTGACCATAGATTATTCCGAAAATCTAGATTATTTCGCGAAACGTAGAAATTGCACACCACTCCATGTTGCTCCACGCAAATTCGATCAGCTCCTTCGGAGTTGATTTCTTTTACGAACAGACGTATAACAAGTCTCAGCTAATTTTTGTTTCAACAGATTTATTAATAAACCGAATTTCGGAAATTAAATGCGGATTGTTAATTTAGTTAAAACTGATGAGAGGTTTTTGTAATTACCTTATACGTGAAGTGTTTAATTTAGCTAAAACTGATGGGAGTTTCTGTAATTACCTCTATATTACTTTGTAATTGGTGCTTAATCGTTTTTTTTTTTTTGCTGAGTTCCTAAATAGGTTTATCCTTGAGAGTTTAATTGGGGAAAAAAATGATCACGCTCTGAAAATTGATGCACAAGTGACTGAGGTTCATAACACTACCAAAAATAATACCGACCAGAGGTTTAATCTTTTAATCTAAGCCATGCGCGTTCTGTTTGAAACCATGTAGAGGATAATAAAGGCATCGTATATTTGTTTTGAGGTACTTTATGGACACATGTCTAGCAAAAGTACAAAGTCATTTGCGCCCTTTTTTTTTTTTCCTTTTTTTTTCGGTAATAACCATTTGCCTCCTCGACATGGAGAATATGTATATCTTTATGGAAGCTTGTTAGTGTTCTGTCCTTCAATGGACACCAGGCAAGTGTTCAGGTGAATGTTCAAAAAATAATTGATATTATTGAATTTCTCTTTTCTTTTTAATACCTTTTTCTTTCCCAAATCTCTCTCTTTTCTTGCAATATATATNTCGGGGTTGAATTTTTTTTTTTTTTTTTTTTTTTTTTTTTTGGAAAGTGGGGTTGAAAGTGTTTAGATGTGGGAAATTGCAAATTACAAAATAATCTACCAAATGATCAAGTTCATTAAATTAGTTTTGTCTAAAATAATTCCTATAACGTGAGATTAACTTTCAACAACTCAGACTAGTTCATTGTCTCAAACCAATAGAGAAAAGACGGAAAAAAAACGGAAAAAAACAGAGCCAAACCCCACAAGCACTAACAAGGCTTCCCTTTATTCTCATCATTTTATATTAGAGCTAGTTCTTCATCATAACATAAATATAATATCTATCTATTTATTGTTTCTCTTTTTTTTTGGCATTGATTTTAAATATCTCTAAATTTCTTTCCCCCTTTCCCACATTCCAATCATGACTAACCCCAAAAGTAAACAAAATACCCATCATATGCTACCTTCCACGAACTCTCACACAACTTTTCATGATTCCCACTGCCAACACTATCACTTCTTTAAAACGTTTTTCTTTATTACTTATATTATCATTTACTTTCAAATACTCATATTTCTCTCCCCTCACTCTTTTTTTTTATGTAAATTACAACATTACCCCTTTCTTTTAAGCACCACAATTTACAGGTCAACCAAAACGACAAACATAGAAATGTGTACACAAAACGCCGTATCTACAGTACCCTGCACCAGACTATACCCCCACTGAGAAACACCAAAGCAAAAGCCCCGTGTCCCCCAAAAACGACCCCGTATCCCGTTTTCCGTCTTTAACATTCCCATCTCCGAAACCCTATTTTGTCTTTTCCTTTCCGGCTCTCCAGTCACACGAGCGGTTTACACGCCGACGTTTGCGGGTCCCACATTGCCGGTAAGAGGAACTTACGGCCGTTGACGCCGTGGGCGTTATAACTCGCCCCACTCGCCTTGTCGACCAGGACTTGACCCGGATAACCCGGGTAAGACCCGGACCCGAACACCCCGGGACACGCCGACACGGCCTCAAGCGGCGCCGTTGCGGGCCCCTGGAAGTAACCGTTATTAAACGGATTCGTAACCGTACCAGCCAGGAGAGTAGCGAGGTTGATGATCATCCCGTCGATCCCGACGTCGCCGTTAGGCGCCACCAACGGCGGAGTCTGTGGGCCGTAAATGGGCTGGTGAAAGGGCCAGGCGCATTGGCCCGGACACTGGGTCTCGGAGTTCCCGACCCATATGTAAGCCTGCCTGGCCTTCCCATTCCCGGCCCGGTTCGCGCCGTGGGACCCGCACCGGCTCATACAGAACCGGTCGACGGCGACGTCCTTCGCCGTTAGGACGACGTTAATGGCCCTCAGATCGTTGACTTTTCCGGCGAGGGCCAGCAGGTGGTTGGTCTTGAGGACTTTCCCGAGCGAATAAGCCTCGTGGAGGATCTGCTTCCCTACGACGATGTTGGACGACCCGCCCTTGTACTTCTCCGTCGTCTTCCACCACGACGACACCGAGGGCGGCGGCGTTCTGGGCGAGTTCAGGGACTGGATGAAGTCAACGATTATTGACCGTTGGATTGGGGTAAAAGCGCCGTACCAGATGAGATTAACGGTGATGTTGCCCTTCAGCAGGGCGCCGTTGTGGTACTTGAGAACCAACGGCTGCTCTTTCACGAGGGCCGACAGCTTACGGCCGGTTGGCGCAGCCTCAGCCGTCGAATGGTTCAGAACAAAAGACAGGAACAGTAGAAAAGAGAAGAGGATGGCAAAGTGGTAAATAGAGCCCATTTTTCAGTGGCGAAAAGGACTTTTTAGTGTGGTGTTTTCTCAGACTCTTTGTTGCTCTGAGGCCTTGGAAGAAGAAGGGGGGTGTTTAGTATTTATATAGCGGTCAGGGTTGGGGAGGGAGAATGGGGTAGACAGCTGTACAGGAGGAAAGGTGTCAATATCGAGGTGTGGCCACGTGGAAGGGGATGATTGGGTGGGTATGGGGTTCAAGAGAGTTGCCTTGCCAGGCTGTAGGGGTTGGTTCTAGGGAGGGTGACGTGGGTGGTCTCTCCCAGTGTTTAGGCTTTGGCGCAGAGGAGTCTACTACTCATTACTAGGTTGCAGCAAAGCAAAGATATGGATGGGTCTGAAACGATGAATACATCAGCCAGCTGATTCGATTTGGGCCTGATATTTGGCATTCCTTACATTTACTCCCACGCGATTCACCACACGCTACTAAGCCTACAACCTCAATCTGCCCGCCATTGATCTTTTCTTGGTAAAAATAAGAGGAATGCTAATGGGCACTATCACGTGATGATGTGTTATTTTGTTACTGATATATCATAATTATATTTAAGGTGGCACTCATGTAAAACTTAATTTATTAATTATAATCACTCAATAACAGATTTATAATAATGAGTACAACTGATTAAGACTTAATTTATTGATTATAATCACTCAGTAACAATTTACGGTAATGAGTACCATTGATCTTATAGCATTGTTCTAAAAAAAATCTAGGACAATTGTGATATCAATACCATACTAATATAAATAATGACATATAATGTTAAACTCTAGACATCCCCTTAACACCCTCGTATGCAATCATATGAAGAGTTTCGTGCTTTTTTTTTTTCTTTTTGTATTTTATAATTATATCATACTCTCATGTCTCATTTTTTTGATATGTTAAATTTTTGTTTGTTGCAACTACTCTCTTCATTCTCGTTCTCATATCTATTTAAATGGACATTTATTTTAACAATTCTAATTTTTTTCAATTGAATGGCCTATTGTTAATTTTTACCGTTGAAATGGACAATTTGTTCTTGAAAGAAGAACAACATCTTCTATTCTAGCTATAAGTCAGTTAATTCAAATTTTAGTACATTCTTTTATATCCATTTAAATGTACCGCTTTCAATGAGCCAACCAGGGATAAAAAAGTTTAATATACTTCTAATACAATAAGGCTTCGTTTGATATGCATGATCTGATAGGATAGGATTGAACTATTTTAAAGGACTGGATTGGATAGAATAAGATGGAATTATAGTCTAATCCTATCCTATGTTTGGTGTGCTACTTTTAGCTAGGATAGGTGTGTTACATAGTTTTAGGTAAATAACGAATTTTGAGGTTTGATTATTTAGAAAAATACTATTTTTAAAAATTTATTTAGAAATGTACCATTTTTAGAAATCAATTTTGTAAAAATATCATTTTTAAAAAACTTATTTCCAAAAATACACTTTTTAAAAAATATTGTGAAAAATACAACTTTTAAAAAAATATTTTGAGAATTACCACTTTTAAAACTTATTTTTTGGAAAATGACATTTTTTTTAAAATTATTTGTAAAAATATGACTTATAAAAAAATATTTTGAAAAATACCATTTTTGATTTTACCACTTTTAAAATTTAATTTCGAAAGTACTATTTATTACTACTTCAAAAACATTATATTATTTTTGATCAAATTCATAATCCCTTCCAATCCCAAATTCTCAAGAGGATAAGATTATTCTCTTTTAAGGAGATTATTTTTGGAGTGGATTATTTTAATTCAGTTCAATCTCTCTCATATACATGCACCAAACATGAGATTAAGTTAATCCAATCTAATCCCATTTTTATCCTGCATTCTAAACGTGGCATAATATTATTAAGATTAAATTTTAATAAAGTTTTCCATGTAAGTACTGAGATAAATTAAGCACTCTTTGGCCTTTGCAAAGTACTAATTAGTCCTGTGTGAGGTGAGGGTCCCGCTTCTTTGAGGAGTGATCGCGACCGTCGTAGTATCTAAGAAGATGTGGGGACCACATAACAATGGATTATTGATGCCGTGATAATCCGAGAAAAGATAATAAGGTAGCAGTTGCATAATTGTGGGGAGTCAGAGAGTGGGGCCCACTGGATGAAGGATGACATCAGGTGAGGGAGGGTCTAGCTGTGGCCTTAGGTGCAGACTTCGAGGGAAGTGGTACAGTACTTTGGGACTAATTTAATTAATATGGTCACGCACGATGGGACTACTGCTGGATTAAATTATTTAGTCTGGGCTTTTCCTACTTACTTCCTGCTCCCTGGCTTAGCCCCTAGGGCCATTGAACTGTGTTCTCGAAGCAAGACCTGTGAGCTACTTGTGGGACCCCACCTCAGTCTACGATTTTTTTATTTTTTTCCCTGTTTCAATTTGAGGCTTACGTTAAGTTGATCTTATCTAATTTTTTTAAAAGGGAACTGCTTTAAATAGTTTTTTTATTTTTTATATCGAAGATTTTAATTGGGGTGGCAGGATTGTAATTATGAGCAGGAATAAAGAGCAACAACCGAGGTTGGTGGGGAATTTTTTGAATGTGGGGTGGTCCACCGTCTGGACACTAGAGACGAGATATTGGCCGTCGAAATTGGTCCTGAAATTCGCTGTTTCTTAAAGCATTTTCTTTAACTTCGTGATTTCTTCTTCTTTTGTTTATTTTCTTTAGATAAATATATAAAAGGTTACTTTTTCTTTTGTTTTCTCTAATGGTTGAGTAAAACGTGATATTCGGACTCGCGAATCGAAAATGGAAAGCCGGTGCCGAGCGCCGACCCTTTGAGTTGCTACACGTGACAAAATTACTATTTTTACTTTTCACGTTTTTTTTAAAAAACAAATCATAAAAACAATTATATTAGATTAATATAATTGTTTTCACTCTGATAAAGTAAGTATTCATTCATATTTCAAAATTTGTTAACATTTACCAGCTGATATATGTATACAGTATGCTTAAAATGTTAACAAAATTAATTTAGCATTTCTTTTTTTTAAAAGGAATTAATTTAGCATTTTACGTAATTGGTGAAACAAAATTAATATAGCATTTCACAGAATTGGTTCAATCTCTCTCTCTCTCTCTCTCTCTCTCCTTTTATCATACATACTCAGTGACGTCATTATTAATTAAGATTTGAGCATTTCTCATAAGCTGTAGTTACTTTATCAATCATTATTAGTACGTAATGTCCAATATTTTATCACTAAAATACCTTTCATTGGACAAAAAGCGAAATAACAATAAAACATAATACTTAAAAGGGGATGATTACGGTAGGGCGTCCCTACGTAGGGTCATGTCTTAATTATCGTTGGATGGGAATCTATTGGGAATAACGAGAATCTGTGAAGAATCTATTTATATACAGATTCCCATCCAACAGTGAATAGACAGGATCCTACGTAGGGGCGCCCTTACTGTAGACGTGCCCTACTTAAAAATATATTATTTCTTCTTTTTTATTATTTATTTTAGGGGAGGACTACAGTAGGGGCGCTCCTACGTAGGGCCACCCCTTATAAACTGTTGGATGAGAATTTGTGGGGAATCTATTTATACACAGATTCTCATCCAACGGTGTATAGACAGGGCTCTACGTAAGGACGCCCCTACCGTAGACGCGCCCTTTTATTTTATTTTATTTTTTGTTTTTTGTTTCCTTTTTCAATTCCCTTTATAGTTACTAGTTTGTATTGTTCCTCTTTACAGTCTTTAAGGTCCCATACAGGAACACCATTCAGCTTTACCAATTGAGTTGTTCCAGTACTTGTTCACTCCCCAAGCACCAGATACCGTGGATAGGTGGCTATATACAAACGTCATGCATAGATTTTAACTAACATGAATGTTTCAAACCACCATGTATGTTTAATAGTTCCAAATGACTGACACCTATCACTAAAATTTATGGAGAACTGCAGTAGCATTATGCATCAATAATATTAAATCATGTAATTTTTTTATTTTGTGCTGCAGTTATCTGAAAAACAAAATCTTGAAGTATCATCTTTGTGCAAATTTAACCATATTTTTTTAGCTTTGATAAAATTAAACCTCTACATTTCAAATTTATGCAAATTTATATCTTTTGCATATAAATTGATCAACAAATTTTTTTATTAAATACGTAGTTTAAATTGAGAATATCTTATTTTTATTGACTAATACAAAAAAATCTATTAAAAATGACTTAAAACAGTTAGCACAAATCACCTAATTTGTACTTAAATATACAAATTTTGAGAGATTTGAAATACGAAAATATATTTTTGAATAAATTAAGAGACATGATTAAAATTGCATAAATATAGTACTCCCGAATATTTTTTTTTTTGTAGTTATCCCTTTTGTACTGACTAAAATAACAGGACACGAATAGAGAGTAGATATATTCCCATACAACCCAAGATACAGGTGCATGGTTCTCCCATGGTAAGTATATCTCACTTGATGTGAATTATCTGTGCTCAAAGACCACGACGATTCCAATTCAAACCTACAACTTTTTCTTGGACAGGACAATTACACTTACTAGTAATCTCCCTAGCAAGATCATTTAAGCTAGTAAATAGTCTTAAATAGTCACGTATGATAGCCTTTAAAATGCACTGAAAATGTTTTCAAACTAGGCAAACTTTTTTAAGGTGAAACGTATTTTATTCTTAGGAGTAAATCCAGGGTAGCCTCTAAATTTTGACACTACTTTCGTCTGGGGTGTTTGAACTTTTATTTACATTATATTGTTCTAGAGCCCACTATCAAAATATAATCGTTGTTTTCTAATATAAAACAACAATGAGATTTTGATTAAACTGAAAGGGATACTAGAACACAATTCACTTACTATGAAATGATACAAACGAAAGTTTCGGTTCTATAATTAAACACACTAAACCCTTATAAAATCTTAAGTTTTTTTTTTTTTTTTTTTTGAAAAGGATTTTACCTTCCATTTTCGTTTTGTGTAATTGTATATTAAATAAGTACCTATTGTATCTTGCCAACTGGGGCTAGCTCAGTTGGTCCAAGGTTTGAGGGTTGTGTGTGTGAGTTTGGGGGGGTCAGGGGTTCAAATCTTGGTAGTGTGTGTGTGTGTCATTTTCCTTTAATTTGTAGTAAGTGGTGGTCATTAGTTAAGCCCCACTTTTATAAAAAAAAAAAAAAGTACCTATTGTATCTTAGTTATTTTACCACACCTTTTTTTGTTTTTGTTTTTTCCCTTCCTTTTTTTGGAAAGGGTTTTACCTGTTGAGGCTAATTATTCTTTTTTTTTTATTATTATTGTATATTAAATAAGTACCTATTGTATCCACTTTCATATCGTGTTATAATGTAAATGAAACTCATGTTAGTTCGTAAATAACTAATAAATGTTGACAATGAACAGAATTTGCTAGCGTTCACATGAAACTTTGATCCTCTTTTTCTCCTTTATTTCTTTCTTAAGCTAATCATCTGTGATCTGTGTAGGTCATATGGCTAGATATATTCTTCTATAGCAATCTCATGGCATGGGAGTGTATAGAAACCAGAAAAGGAGGGTGAATCAGAAACGTCGTCATTCACGTGAGGGAAAGGTGAGAACCACATAATAAGCTTAAGCGGCGTCGGCACACACGGCGACAAGCGACAAGCTCTGGTCAAAATGGCGATCAAAGTAGGGCCAATTTTCACTTTTTATTTTTTATATTTATATAATTTATTTTGAGGATGAGAATTCGTCAAAGTAGGGCCAAGTATAGAGGTTGAGTTCCAATGGTGACTCACTAATAGCTTGGACAATTTGGATCAGGACACAATTATAAGGTTCAAAACTCAAACAAGTTAATATTTGACGTGAATCTAACTTCAATAATAGACTTGATTTACGAAATTTTGATTAAAAGCAATGGAAAATCAAGCAACTATTTTCTTTAAAGAAAATAACACGTAACGATTTTGATGTAAATAAAATAAAATTAAAACATATGAATTAATTGAGAAATGATCATAAAATGACTATATGATACCGACGACATATGCGTCGATTAATGTCCTTTTTCTTGTAATATTGGTATTCAATCATTATTATACGAAACATATACATGTTTGGATAGATCAAATTGAACCTAAATTATGAGTTTTTTTTCTTGATTTACAATACTTATCATATGTATTTATCTCCGAACAACTAGATTAGGAAAAATTAAATTAAATAACAAACACGACTCATGTTATCACTTCCAGTGACACAAATCACAGTTAATCACTTATCCAATTTTGAATGTCTCAATTTACATCCAACGAATAAATAGATAATATATCATATAAAAAAAAGTTTAAATGAAATAATAAAGCTTAAAAAATAACTAAATAATTTTAGATTGGAAAATAATGTGTTCACTTAGATATCAATTAAAATTAGACATGAAATAACGATTTATGATTAACACTACTCAGAGATTGCGACACATTTTGGACCGAACTTGAATTTGAGTTGGAAGAGTTGACGAGTCAAGTGGGCAGTGGGCAGTGGACAGCCGCAATCGTGGCAAGAGTTGTATGGCATTGCGTTAGCGTACGTGCCGTGTCGAGTGACCCGTCAAGGACGTACACGTACGCGTGCCTCTATGATTCCACTGGCGCACATTTGGATGAGGATGAGGGTCGTCTACACTACAGGCTTTTCTCTGCCCATCATGAAGTAATTGCCCTCCATCTTCCTTTCTACCATCCCTTCATCTATTTCAGTTTTTGTATTTTCTTCTTGGTTTTCCTTCGTCTGCTTTGTGCCTTTACATTACTTTCAGTTTCAGTACTTTAACCACCACTTATTGACACGTGTAATAAAATTTGGCCTATGAGAAGAAAGTTCACAAATCGAGGGGAAGAATAAAAGAGAGTAAACAAAGTGGGAAGGGGTTAAAAACTAGTGGTGTCTTAGTGTCACTATAAAGTTCAAGAATCACTTGAAATTTTTATAACATAGAGAAAAATGATAAAGTAATGTTACGGGCACCATAAATTGATAAAAAAAAAATGGTAAGAGACAAGAGTTTGAAGAATTATAAGAAAAAAGGGAGGGCTACAGTAGGGGCGCCCCTACGTAGAGCCACCCTTTATACGCCGTTAGATGGGAATCTGTGGGGAATAACGGGAATCTGTGGGGAATAACGAGAATATGTGGGGAATCTGTTTATACACAGATTCTCATCAAACGGTGTATAGACAGGACCCTACGCATGGACGCCCCTACTGTAGACGCGCCCTAAGAAAGAATCAAAATTTGTGTTCACTATAATAAATAACTTTATTGATAGCACATGCTATTGTGAGTGACCATCTCTAATATATTCATGTTTAAAAGGGTGTGTTAATTATAAATTTAATGAGGATAAAATTTAAATAAAACTCAGTGAAAAAAAAAAAAAACATATACATGTATATTGAATTGAGCAATAATTTAAAATGCACACATATTTTAAATTTAAGATAATGAGACTATTATAAAATTTAACACTATTATAAAATTTAACACAAACTATAATATAAATATTTTAAATTGTAACACATGTTAGCGGCAAAAATATAAATTCTAACACGTGTTATAATGGCAATATGGTGAATTTTAGCACGTATTAAAAATTTTAGCATGTGCAATTTTTTGTATTATATTTAACACAATAAACAGAACATGCTAAACATTATATCAAATATAGAATGCCGTAGGAGAAAGGGCGGAGCCAAGCGGGGGCAAGTAGGGGTCGTGGCCCATCCAAACTTTTTTCATTTTATAATTTAGTACTATATGAGATTTTATTTTTGATTTTGGTCTCGATTGAGATTTTTATTTTTTGTTTTGTCCCTACTATAAGGTGTGAGGTTTTATTTTTATTGTCCCAATAGTTTATGTCATTCTATAGTTAAGTACAATATAAGATTTTATTTTATGAGGAAAAGGGGATCATATATATGTTTCTAAGTACTCCCAAAAAAAGTCTTAAGTAAACATTGAACTGGAACAAGTCACAGAGCTCAGCTCCAATTTCCGGCCCAAAGAAGCATAATAATAAGAAAGAAAGCATCTCATTTGATATCCAGCCCATGTGTTATAGCTAGATAAGCGCGAGGAAACCTCCACGACTGTTCACCGTCACGTGAGGTAAGATTTTGTTCACCAACCGTACCATGTATTCTGATTTCATTGCCAATATATCTCTGTGAAATAACTCCATTGTCTAGCTAGCTTTAACCAGCCCATGTTCCAGCAAAGAAATAAACCAATCAGCTCCTCTATCCATTGACGCCCACCAATTGTTTGCGAAAAATCTTGAACGATTTTCTCCTTCGTTGAGCTCTTGGATTGATTGTTTGGCTTTATTTCTTACGGGTTCTTGCACGTTATTTCAGTTTGTAAACGTTTAGTTGTCTTTGATCTTCATGGAGGAGGAGATTTGGGGTCATATAGACCTCTTTTCTTTCCACAAAAAATACATTACCACTATAGTTCATCCTGAATCAAACGTGGTACCCCTTTACTGTTCAGGTTCTGGTCCTCTCTCAACTTTATCTCCTAAATCTGTTTTGCATGGTGGTTCTAGATCTAAAGTTATTGAAGAGACTTGCCTGGGTGTTTATCTGGGAGGTAAAACTTCTTTTGCCTAAGTGGTTAGTTCCTCTCAATTTGATGTTTCTATGCTGAATCTCAATAGGACAAATATGGCCGGTTCTCTTTTAAACATTGCTTCAGAAATTTCAAAGCCTACCGTTAAAGGCAATTATATTTGTGTAAAGGTGGATGAATGAGCATTGAAGAAACGCTTAGAAATGTGTCAATATTCATTGATTGGTAGAGTATTTTTGTCTAAGGGAGATTCCCCTTGGAAACTTGCTGATCTAAGAGAAAAGCTTTAGTCTCTTTGGAAACTATCATCTGCATGGCATTTGATATCCCTTGGAAAGGAATTTTCCCACATTCTCCTTTTTTCGAAAGAGGAAAAGAATAGAGTTTGGAGCTTGAGTTCTTTAAATCTGAAACCAGGGGTCCTCCGCTTACAACCTTAGTTCCCAAATTTTAATCCAAATTCTCAAAGTTCTACAAATACACAAGTTTGGGTTCGCTTTCACGAGCTTCCTTGGGTTTACTGGGAGTGTCAAATCCTTTTTGATTTGGCTTGTGGAATTGATGTTCCTACATGATTTGATGAGATGACACTTAAAGGTGAGTTTGGCCATTTTGCAAAGATCCTTATTGACATTGACTTATCTCAACCCATTTCAGATTCTCTAATGGTAGAAGTTGGTAGTGACTGTTTCTTTATCCCTTTGGAGTACGAACGACTACCACACTTTTGCTCTATATATCAAACCATTGGTCATGCCGCTACTTCTTGTTAGCGTGGCAATAAGGTTGGGGCTCCTATCGAAGGAGATTCAAAGAAGACTCGGGGACGTTCTAGAATTCATAAATAAGTTTATAGACCTATTACCAAGTCTCCCAAGGCTACAGAGGTTCCTACTTATGTCGTTCCAGCTAATGTTGTTCCTACTATGGCACTACTCACTAATTCAATAGAGGTACCCATTAAGAATTCTTTTTCTCTTCTAGTTAATACTCTTAGGATAAACAATGAGGTCGAAGAAGATTCAGAGCATTGATGACGTTAGTGAGACTAATAGGCTTTCTCAAAATCCTCAGGTGGTGGTTAATCCTGATAGTTCCAAGAATTCTATTCACTCTCCAGATTCCTCGGGAAAACTTTCTAGCTCTAAGACTGCAGAAGACTTTGATCTGAATATGATTTATAGCAAGAAAGATGGGGCAAGGGTTGATGTGGCTCTTTCTAGTAAAAATAATGTGAATATCTCTTTTCAGGAGGTGTCTGATGATTCTAGTGGGACGGTAGCAATGTCCAAAAGGACAAGGTCTTTGACTTCGATGTTACCCCCTAGGGTTGCTCAGCAACTTATTTCTAAATGAAGGTAATTTATTGGAACTGTGGAGGTATTTCTAATAGGAGTATCCAATTAGCTCTTAGAGACTTTTGTCTTCGTTATAAACTGGATTTGGTGTGTCTGGCTGAGCCACTCTGTTCTCTTGATGCTATTTCAGACTCTTTTTAGACTAGTCTTGGTTTGTCTTTGGTTTGCACTAATGAGGTAGATATCCCTACTATTTGGGTTTTTTCTTCAATTAGAATTCAAAGTCTGCTGATAATTTGTAATCACTCTCAACATGTCTCTCTGGAGGTTGCAGTGGATATGTTAATGGTTCGCTATTCCTTTATTTATGGTGCTTCTTCTTCTTCTTCTAGGAGGGAGTTTTGGAGTTCTCTTTTGGACATGGTTGCTCCTATTTGGTGTGTTTTGGGTGATTTTAACGCTGTTCTGGGCTCTCATGAGACTATGGGTACCACATACTCCACTTCTTATTTTGACTTTGCTAGTTTTTTGGGTGCTTCCACTCTTATTGATTTGGACACTAGAGGTGCTTTCTACACCAGGATTGGTAGAAGAGCGAGGGGTCTAGTTCTCTTCTGTTTAGACAGAGCTTTATGTACATCTGGGTTTATTGATCTCTGGTCTAATTTGTCTTGTAGTACTTTGCCTCATCTGCATTCAGATAACTCTCCTCTTCTTCTATTTGGAAGGGATTCGGGAGCTCCTCGTCCTCGATCTTTTCGTTTTCAGAATGTTTGGGTGGATGACTCCACCTTCTTTGATTTGGTTTCTGGTCTTTGGTCTTCTCAATTTTCAGGTTGCCCTACCTGCCGTCTTTTATAGAAACTCAAACTCCTCAAAGCTTCTCTTCGTACTTGGAATTGGGAAGTTTTTGGTAATTTGTCTATCAGAGTTACCATGACTACGAATAGGGTTATGGAAATTCAGAATAGAATGCACGTCGATGGCTATTCTGAGTAGATCTTTCGGGAAGAGGCTGATACTTTGGCTGCTCAAGATAATGCTTTAACTCTACATGATTCTTTTCTGAGAGACAAGTGTCATATTCGTTGGTTAGAAGGAGGGGATCGTAACTCATCTTTTTACCATGCGACCCTTAAGAGACGTAAAGTTAACAAGCCTTTGTCTTTTTTGATTGTCAATGACGAGATTGTCACTGATCCAGATCGTATTGCAGCTTATGCCGTTGAGTTCTATGCTTCTCTGTTTTCTGAGCCGAATCATCCTCCAAGTGACTTCTCCATTATTCCAGAGCATGTTCCCACTTTTGTTATCGAACATGATAATGCTTGCTTATTGAGTCTTCCACTTGAGCAAAAAATTAGAAATATTATTTTTGATATGGATCCTTTTAGTGCGCCTGGTCCGGATGGCTACACTGGAAGATTTTTCCGTAGTTACTGGCCTATTATAGGTAATGATTTTGTCTTGGTAGTTCACGAGTTTTTTCGTACCGGTAAGATGTTCTCTAGTTTTATAGTTCTTATCTCTAAGGTTACAGAGGCAAATGAGATTGAGCAATTTCGGCATATTGCTTTAGGGAATTTCTTCTTCAAGGTTATCACTAAGATTCTTGCTACTAGGCTGGGACCTATCAGTTCTCGAATTATCTCTTCGAATCAGTTTGGATTTGTGCAAGGTAGGCAGATGGGTGATTGTATTTTGGGAGTCTCTGAGTGTTTTAACTTTTTAAGCAATTCGACTTTCGGTAGTCATATTGCTCTAAAGATCGATATTTGTAAGGCTTTTGACTCTTTTCGTTGGTCCTTTTTTCTGGAGGTCCTCAGATTTTTTGGTTTTTCACCTACCTTCACTTCTTGGGTCTCGACTATCTTTAGTTCTGCCCATATTTCAATCCTTCTAGATAAGATTTCCCATGGTTACTTTTCATGGTCTCGTGGGATTAGGCAAGGTGATCCTCTCTCTCCTCTCTTTTTTTGCCTTACAGAGTGTTGGAATAATATCCTATAAAGCAGTTTATTATTTAGACATTATAAACAATATTTATTAGATTATTTAGTATCTATTTTAATAAATTCCATGTTATGAATTTCTATTTCATTTATGACCCATTGATATACATGTGATGTGTATGTTTATTTTATGCAAACATCTAAAAGATTCCAAGACATAAAATGAGTAATAAAGAATTATTCGTATGATGAGTTCATATGTGGGAGACATTATATTCTTTATTTCATTATGTCTAAATTAAATTGTTCGTATTCTGCATATTGAAGATGGAATACTTTACTATGCCATAGAATGTAGTATTGTCTATTTAATTAATGAAGTCTCTAATTATCGAAGTGAGTCTTCGGATAGAAACACTAGTGTGTTATAAGAAAGTTATAACAGCATCGAACAG
>JXTC01000092.1:743502-767843 GCA_002914845.1 Trema orientale | reverse complement strand
GAGCAGATACAAACACCGTAGTCAACTATTATCCATTAGATGAAAAATGACAACTCAAAGGTAAATATGTACTAGAGGGGTAATACGGTAATTTCACCTTACTAGTATGGCATTGCATCGGGGGTATATCTGCAGATATAGTATATGCTAAATGGATCAAGCTAATTAATTGTTAATAAGCTTCACAGAAAAATAAATGACATTTAGTCCAAGAGTTCAATATTAGGCCTATAGTGGTGTGCCCCAATATTAATGGACAAGGCCCAATCATAATTAAGAGTTGATTATGATAGTGGGTACATGGTCCATTAGAGCTTGGGCTTTATGGATCCATCTGGTCCCCTGTCTAGCTCAAATTAAAGCCCAATAGTTATTTGATGATCAGTTGAGCCCAACAAGCCCAATAAGCCCATTAGGGTTTACTAATCTCTCTATAGTTAAGAGAAAAGTTCTCTAACTACACATAATATGAACTACACGTGAAACACCCCTTGAGAAGTGAGTGTCACACACATAGTAGTGAAAAGAGAGAGAGCAAAAATCGGCCAGCACTAGGGTTCACCATCCTTGGTGTTTTTTCGGCCATCCCGGAGAAATCAGTTCAAGAAGATCGTCTTCTTGTTCGTCTGCGGATCTCTTTATTGGGAATTAAGAAGGTAACCATCCACCGGATCAATCAAACGGCTTTCGAAAATAGACGGGAAGACGAGAAGGTTGTGGAGCGAATTCAGGTATTGTTCTTGTCTAGATCAAGAGTTAATTTATGTTAGATCACGATCCGAAACGTTTTGTAAAAAGAAAAATTTTAAACGACCAATTCCGCTGCGTCTCTTGATTTTACAAAACTATGGTATTCTTGAAAATGATTTTATGAAAATATTTTCTGGGAATTTATTCCAATAAACACCAGTACAGAGGACTTTTTGAGTCGTTACTTGACTCATTTTTTCAGTACGAGAGCTATTGATTTCATCTCTCTACCTCGTGGTAAGAGTGCTTTGACCCACTTTTGTATGCAGATGATGTTCTTATTCTCTGTAGAGCTTCACCAAAGAACCTGAGAGCTGTTCATTCGGCTTTTAAGTTATATGGGTCTCATTCAGGTCAGCTGATTAATTGGGAGAAGTCTAATATCTAGTTTGGTAAGGGAATTTCCTCTGCCATAATTAGGGATTTACTTTCTATTTGTGATATAAAGCGAGGTGGAGAGTTGTTGCACTACTTGGGGTTCCTTTATTTATGGGAGCTCCTCGTTAGTGGTAGATGATTCCTTAGATGGATAGTTTACTGGCTCGATTTTGTTGTTAGACGGGGTTGTCTCTCTCCTTCACTAGCAGAGTTGCTCCGGTTAGTTCTGTGATATATGGTTTACTTCTTTATTCTTTTCAGATTTACAGATGGCCTAGTTTTTTGCTAAGTAAAATGACAAAGGCAATTTAAAATTTTATTTAGTCAAGTTCTATTTTCCAAAAAAGCCGGTCCAAGTCTCGTGGAAGAAATGTTGTTGGCCTAAAGAGGAGGGTGGCTTAGGTCTTCATGACTTATCCTTGCTCAACAAAGCCCTTCTCAAAAAGTTCACTTGGAGAGTGATGACTGTTGATTCTGATATATTTTCTTATCTTTGAGCACGTTTCTTTAGGAGCAATGGGGATTTCAGATATCAGATTAAATCCTCCATCTGGCCTGGGCTTCACCCTTTATGTCAAGATCTTCGTGAAAAATCCCATTGGCTAGTTGGTAGATATTCTAAAGTCAAATTTTGGACTAATAATTGGCTACGTTCCCCATTGTTTGATTTAGTATCTTCTTATATATTTCTTGATCCTCCATTGGAGAGTTTGGTTGAGGATTTTTTAACGGATTCAGGTTAGTCCCTTCCTTCTATTTTTACAGATCATTTTCCGGGAATCGCTGATATTATTAAGTCGGTTGTGATTTTAGATGGCCCGGATGCTCTGTACTAGATGGGTTCTTTGGATGGTACGGTTACCTGCCTTGATGCTTATGTTTCTCTTTCTGATTCTCCAATTGTTTGCTCTTGGGGAAAGCATATTTGGTCTTCCTTCATCCCTCCTTCGAGGTCGGTTTTACTTTGGAGGACTCTTCATGATCAGCTTCCTACTACACCTTCTTTGATGAGGTGAGGCTTTCAACTTCCGTCTTGCTGTTGTTTCTGTCGTTCCTCGGTAAAGGACTCATCACATTTGTTCCTTGATTGCCTTTTTGTCGTGCAGCTTTGGTCGACTTTGTCCTTATTATTTCGCACTCTAATCTTTCTGGAGGGCTCTGTGAGAGATCTTTGGGATAGAGCTCAACTTTGCTCGTTTAGCCTGCAACTTTGAACTTTTTGGAAAGTTAGTTTGGTCTCTGTTTTTTAGATTATTTGGCAATTTTTGAAGATAAAAAGCCATTTATATCTTCAGCATTTGTTCTCCTACGACAATTTATTAGAGAGGCTGAGTCTCTAGGCTCTGGCTCTATGTTTAACTCTATGACCGATCTCTTAATTTTATGAGAGCTTCGGGCCAAAGGTAGGTCTCGAAATGCGCTAATCATTGTTGAAGTTATATGGAGACCTCTTCCTCTGTCATGGGTCAAGGTCAACACTGATGGTTTTGCTTATGGCTCACCAGGTCCTTCTGGGTGTTCAGGGATATTTCAGACTCATAGAGGGTTTATTCGCGGATGTTTCTCTATTCCTTTAGGAATTAGTTACGCCTTTGAGGCAGAATTGGCAGTAGTGATTTATGCGATTGATTTTGTTTAGAAATATGGATGGAAGCATCTTTAGTTAGAGAGTGATTCAGTCTACGTAGTTTCTCTTCTTTTGGCTCGTTCTCTTAAAGTTCATTTCTGTTGGAGATCAGCTTGGTCTAGAGCATTGGGATACATTGCTAATACAGATTTTATAGTCACTTATATATACCGCGAGGGTAATCGTGTAGCTGATTCTTTAGCTTCTCGTGCTCCTTCCTTTGTTTGTCCGTCTTGGTGGTGGTTCGCTCCATCTTTTATTTCATCTTTTGTTTACGACGATTGTATTGCGAAGCCTAATTATCGGTTTCGTTGATTCTATTTCTCTTTCTGTTTCTTTATCCAGAGAGGTTAGGTTTATGCCCCCCTCTGACTTGGTGTCTCTTCTTTTTCTTTCTCTTTTAATATAATTTCCCTCGTTTTGTCGAGGTTTGCCAAAAAAGAAAAAAAAAGATTTTATTTTCTATTTTAGCGATTGAGATTTTTATTTCTGATTTTGTTCCCTACTACAAGATGTAAATTATCACTTTAATTTCCAACTTAAGACAATAATTTTTAACTTTTATTTTTTATTCAACTTTTCTATACCTTGAGGGGAAAATTGGAACTGGGGAAGAATCTCTTTGTTTCTAATGACTACAAGTCTCAACACGAGTGAAAAAATACAGATAAACAAAACAAAAAGTAATCCTACATCGTGTATTTTTATCCTCTACACTTCTTCGTTTTAGTTAAAAATTTGAAAGTTTTGGCTTTGCCATTGGTTGGAGAGACTTTTTTGGCCAAATACTAAAATTTAATATTCGCATGGGGTTTAGCATGCTTATTGGAGAAGCCTATTAGATTTAAGATAGAAAAATAATATGTTAGAGCATCTCTAATAGGCATGTTATTACAACCCATGCCAATACTAAATTTTGGGATTTGGTTAAAGAAAGATGTATCCAGTGACATGCTATAAATATAGAATATACTTTTTAGCATGTTTAATTTGTTGTGTTTAGTACAATACAAAGAATAGCACTTGCTATGTAGTATGTGCTAACATTCATTATATTGCTATGATAATAGTGTTAAGATTTATAATTTTGCTATTCTTATTGTATTCAAATTTATAATATTGTTATTATAGCATTTGTTATATTTTATTATATTGTCATTATTTTAATTTAAAATATATACATTTTATAGTATGGCCAAATTTGATTCATGCATATATTTTTTTCATTTAAATATTGTTTAAAATTTTATCCTGAATAAATTTCTAATTCATTATTTTGCTACTCACATATTTAATAAAACAAAGAAAATAGAAGAATCATAAATTGGAAAACGAGGAAAAAATAAAATTCACACTTTGTAGGTGACGTGAAATATTTATGTATTGTGGTAGTACATTAAGGGGTGAAGATAAAAGAAAAACATACATTAAATAAGTAAACAATAATATATATGCCATATCAGTTAAGTTTGTTTCTGTCAGATAATTTGCCAAGATACAGAGTATTACTTTACTTGCATTTACTTGGTTATTAAAGTTATTTATCAGAATAATTTGAGCTTCATCCAAAATTCTAACTCGTTTACTTTTGTAAATTTTACACCAAGTTATAAGAAATTTTTACCTTGG
Organism: Trema orientale; assembly: GCA_002914845.1. Classification (NCBI taxonomy): domain Eukaryota; kingdom Viridiplantae; phylum Streptophyta; class Magnoliopsida; order Rosales; family Cannabaceae; genus Trema; species Trema orientale. The sequence continues at coordinate 763,459 of JXTC01000092.1, read as the reverse complement.
CTCTTTTTTTTTTTTTTTTTTTTCAGTTTGCTTCCCCCCCAGACATTAAGATTTTCAGTCATAAATTGTGAAAGAGAAAGATGCATGCATATGCACGAATGGATGTATACCCAATCGTTTAGTCTCCAAGAAAAAATAAAATCTAAAAAAGAATAAAAGAAGAAAGAAAAATTAAAAGATACCAATCATTTAGTGGACCCGATGAAGACTTAGCCGAAGGTGGTGTGATACATATAAAGAATGTCGCCGAATGACAAAAAAATCAAAATAAATATGTACATTTGAATCCCCATAATTGGGTTTTTCAGTTATTTTGGAAAAATTCATATATTTATATACGGATTCTCATTAACCATCACTTCCTCTCTTTTATTTTTATTTTATTTTACTTATAAATTTATTCAAGGGTCGCCTTTACATGATAAATGGCATGCACATTTGAATCGTGTACTAATTAATGGAATTTGGGACCATTGCCAGCTTAGCTATCGAACAAGTTAATTTTCATACTCGTCTTGTCATTTTTATGTGTTTTTCAAAAGTAGGCCAGGTTTCCATTTCGAAAAAAATAAAAAAAGACCAAGTACTTTATATGGTTAATTAATTTTGTTATTTATTAGAAGATACTATTTTCATGGTTGTTATACTTGTCTAAAGAGATTTGACCATGTTGATTTTTTATTCTCAATTATATGTTTATTTTATTTTGTCAAATATATGTATGTAATTACTTAAAACAAAAACAAACCAATATTAAAACTAGACTACATGCTACAATATAATAATTCTGCTATAACATAAACTAATAATTTTAGTGTGGTCGCAGGCATAATTATTTAGTGATAATCACTCCTCCTTCCAATATGGAGGTCTTATCTTATGTTCGAATCTCCCTTCTTTCAAGTGAAAAAATAAAAGTAGCTATGTTGGTTAATGTAACAGAAAATATCAAAGAAAATTTCTCTCTTTTTTTCCAGAAAAAAAAAAAGAAAAGAACTCATAGTGTTTGATTTGCTAAAATAAAAATGGAAAAGAGCAGTAACAACAATAGGAATAAAAGTAGAATTAAATAAATATTAATTCAATTGCTTGGTTATAAATTTGGAATATAGATAAAAGATCGAATGAAATGGTTGTATTAATGCAATGACAAAAATACTTTCAACCTTTTAATATATATATATATGGGCACCAATTCAGTAGGTATTTTTTTTTTTTACCTATGCATAGGTATCAATTTGGCCAATGAAAATTTTTATTGCATATTTTTTTATATTAAAAAGTAGGAGAGAGAAAAAACATTAATAATGTACGTCTTTTCATGCACCTCATTTTAGCCGTTAGATTATCGTTAGATAATGATCCAACGGCTAGAAAAAAAATACCTACACATAAGTGAAAAAAAAAAAATACCTACCGGATTGGCAACCTATATATATATATATATATAAAATAAAGAGGGAGGAAATACACAAGGACATAAATTGGGTGGGATAGACCGGCCCAGTTTTTAAATTTCCATCCTCTCGATGTCATTATTTTCCATCCCATGCCCACACTAATAACCACTTATTTAGTGATGGGGTGATTTGGGGAATCCCCATGGCCATGGGGATAGCGGATTCCTCGTAAGCCATTGTTAACCCTAATTAATGGAAAGTTATTCTTTAGTCCAAACTAGTCCATTAAAATACACAATTTTGTAGAGAAAAAAAAATTTAAACCATGATTCTCAAAATGATTTATATATGCTTTAATAGTTACAGTTTTCAAAATATGCTATATTATATAATAATATCTAAGGGGAGGGCTACAGTAGGGGCGCCCCTACGTAGGGTCACCCTTTATATACCGTTTGATGGGAATCTGTGAGGAATAACGGGAATCTGTGAGGAATCTGTTTATACACAGATTCCCATCAAACGGTGTATAGACAGGATCCTACGCAGGGACGCTCCTACTGTAGACGCGCCCTCTATCTAAACATAAAAACTAAGTGCATTATATAAAAAAGGGGGTATGTAATCCCAATCCCGTCCCATCCACGCCGAGAACAAGCGGCCGGGGATTCATTGCCCCTTACCATGAATTGTTAATGTCAGTAAAAAAACGCCTCATTAGAACTGGATCATCGCGGTGCGCCATACAATAGGTCAAATAGACAAGTGAGTAGTCAGCTTTTAAGACTCTAATTTGGTAAGGACAACTTATTGGAAATAATAATAAAAGAAAAACACACAATGAAACAGCTATCTACTCGGTATTTTGGAATGATATTTCAGTTTTTTTTTTTTTTTTTTTTTTTTTTTTTTTTTTTTTCCGCTAGAATGACAATTCAAGTTTATTTTGGAATGAAGATTCATTTCGTTGTAGGAGTAATCATTCTTTTCCCTTCAAAAGAAAAAAGTGCCATTTCATTGGAATATATTTCCATGCATCTAAGAGGAAACCAAAAAAAAAAAAGGAATATTTTCCATTCAATTTAATTTCATTCTATTCTATCCGCTCGAAACAACAAATATATTTAATGAATAGGGGAAAAAAATAAACTCTCATTTGAAGAAAGGATCCGATTCTATTAATACCAAACTACTCTCAATTTCCTATGCACCACATAAGTTTAGACCTTGTTAGCACACAATGTTAAATGTTGTATGTTTTCTTTTAACTAAAGAAAACAAAAAGTTCTAAGATTTAATGCATTACTAATCACTAAGAAAAAAAATGACGTTGTTTTCTCGAAAAATGCTCAACTTTTTTAACAATGCATACTAAAACGCTACATTACAAAAAAAAATTTCTCTTCTACTCACCCATACATTACTTTAGAAAAATAAATTCCTCACAGTCCCAATAGTACTAGATATAATTTCTCTCTTTTAATTTATTGATTTGAAAAAAAAAAAAAAAAAACCTTACAAACAAGGATCGACAAACCCTCAATTAATTGGGATAATAACATTAAAATATCCTGATTTTTAACTTTTCTACAAAAAAAAATCCTGACTTTTGAATGTCTGCAAAATAATACCTTCACTTTTAAATTTCTACAAAATAATACCTTAGTTTTTGAATTTTTACAAAATAATACACTGACTTTTGAATTCTATAAATTAATACCCTAACAATTAAAATTCTTGCAAATTAATATCCTAACATTTGAAATTTTTATAAATGTATAACCTTAATACCCAATTAGTTGATTTTAATAATAAAAAGATTGCAGTAGCCATCATCAACTTAATTAAAACTTATTAAACAACAGTATCTGAAAAATATTTGTAGATAGCTTATTTCACTTTTCATTTAAAAAAGAAAAATAAAAAATTAGAACGAAAGGTAAAAATAATTAATTGTAAAAAAAAAAAAGAAACATGAGAGTAAAAAAATTTGTGTTTTCCAGCAATTAATCAAAAAAAGTAGTTATAAAATATTTCTGATAATATACTAATATCTCAATATTTTTAATAAGTTAATGAGAGGTGTTTGTATCTTTTAATTTGCTTATAATATAAATACACAAAGAAAACAAAAACTGAGGGTATTAATTTGCAGAAATCGTAAATGTCAGGGTATTAATTTACAGAATTCAAAAGTGAGGGTATTAATTAACAGAATTTCAAAAAGAAGGTTATTAATTTGCAGAAATTCAAAAGATAAAATAGTTTTTGCAAAAAGTTAAAAGAGAATAAATTTTTACGTAATTAACCCTAATTAATTTGGCATGTTGCAATGCTAAATTTGTAAAACTCGTATCAAGATACGATGACAGATCGTAAAATTATACTCATTGAAAGGGAAAAGAACATGATCATATGTTATACTTTAATTATTCTTTATTTTAAATAGCTTGTGTATGGAAGAGACAGCTAGCCAAGATATACATACGCAACCAAACCATAATTACCGTGTGATACTTGACCAAAATTAAGTATAATTAATTAGTACAATTTTAACCTAGTGTAAATTAATTTTCACTATTATAAATACCTCTAACTGAAAGATTGAATTATAGATAACCCAACCGACCCCACTGAATACCACAAAGTATATCATGTATTTTTTAAATTTTCATTTAATAAATAATCATATTTTACAATATATTCATAATGTTTATTTGAAGGGTTAGATATCACTCTAACTTTAGATTAATTACAAGCTAGGTCCTGTCTTCAATAAAATAAAAGGTAAAAAGGGTCTATAAAGCTGTAATGTATTATATATATACATGAATTTGGTTTAAACGGTTACAATAATATTTACTCATGGATGGTTACAATGGTTTAAGCCGTTAGATCTATATCCTACAGTGGTGACTAGTTTGGTGGTCAACCAAAAAAATTTAATGCTATTTATCAGCATCAAAAAATTTTAATACTATCATTATTTTTTTTAGTATTTATTCATGGTTATAAAAAAATTAAAATCATTGAGAAGTCCTTCATATATATATATATATATATGAGGATTAATATTTATCACCAATAATAGAAGCCGTGTAGTATAAATGAGACGAAGCTTGGCCAGCTACCAAAGAAAATGCAACCTCTTATATGGATTTTTATAGTATTTTCTCTATGTAGTGACAACTTATTGAACATTAGCTAGCTAGACATTGAAAGTTGCCACTATACTTCCAAACAAACACAAATTAAAGTCGCTTTTGGCAGAAGTAGCTCACAAAAGGGTCACAGCTCATACAACTGTTTAGTCAGTGACACAAATGCATTGAGTAAAATCCAAAAGAGTCAGGATATATTCGTACAACTGTATAGCAAAAGGGCCCAAATGGGATAAATTCTTGTCACATAATAATAGTCTATGGTCAAAAAGTCTGATTATTTTCAATATACAAAAGATCCAATGTGCGAGTGCTAACGTAAACTTGAAATGCCAGTTAAGTGAACATTTATATTGAAAGTTGAACTGTCACTGTACTAAGTAGAGAATTAAGTTAAATACTTTTTTACCCATTTGAAATATAGAATGCTTAGTTTACTTTCTCTTGGAGATTTAGAATCTGTTGGAGCTAAAGAGACTTTGTTAGATAGATACTTACGTATATCCCAGTCATTTGTGTATTTATATATATATATATATATATGTATGGGTGATATTTTAATAGGTATTTTTGTTTTTGCTCCATGGATGGATAAGTTTGACTAATTTGGAAATATACCTACAATAACAAGTCATCTCATTCAATATATTAATTTTTAATTCTTTTTTATTTATTTATTTTTTTGAAAATTTAATTTAAAGTTTAATTTTTTAATTACATTTAATTTAAAATTATATGTACTATTGTATCTTTAATATTTCATAAAATTTCTTTTTTACTGTACAAAAGGTAAAATTCAAGGTAGCATAGTTTTCATATTATGAATAAGTTGTTTTCTTAAATAACAAAAAATGAATAAAGCAACTACATTGAAAGAAAATTTGTTTTTTAAACAAAAATATGCGTGAAACAGATTACAATTTGTACATCTTTTATTGTTTTTTTCCAACGAATAAGATAGTTGAAAGTAATTTGGGATTATTAATTTTTTTTTACTTGTTTCATTTTCTTATTAAAAAAAAGAAAATAAAAAAAATTGACCAATTCATCAGGTTACCCATCTTTTTTATTTTAAATAACTTTCTATATTTATATATTATTATTTTAGCCATTAGATTAAAATCTAATGGCCCAAATTAGAGTACCCATCTATGGAGTAAAAATAAAAATTTCCATTGAAACATCACCCTCTATATATATATATAGGGCACTAGATTGGCAACCATATATATATATAATATATAAAGTTTTCGACGCAGGAATTCATTTTCTACCTATATAGTTTACAACAAATACGTCTTGTGATAATAATTAGTGAATAAGTAAAATCAATATAGAGATAGAAGAGAGAACCAATCCTCAAAAAAAAAGAGAGTTATTAGTGAATAAATAAAATCAATATAGAGATAGAAGAGAAAACCAACCCTCAAAAAAAAAAAAAAAAAAAAAAAAGAGAACCAAGTAAGCATAGGGTTATTTTATTTCAAAAGCAAAAATTATAGGGTTATTAAAAAATGAAAATCTAACAGTATTTAATTGCAAGAAGTTCACCAAATCTTGCTTTCAAAAGAAGAAAAAAAAAAAGAAAAAGAAAACCTCGACAATGCACGATAGACTCATTTTTTAAAAAATGAGTGCTAGTTTTATCCTATTTTTTCATTGTGTCACACTACTTAATATGTATATTCTACTAGAGATATCTCATATTTTAATAAATATTAAATGGTATACTGGAATTCACATGTAAGAGACTGTAAAAGACAGTGAAAAAAAAGAGATTAATTTTCAATTCTATCATGTATATGCTCAAATGTAAGAAAGTGTAAAAGACAGTTAAAAACAGAGATTTTCAATTCTATGTATATACTCTCTTAATATTTCTTCTTGATAAAGTCGAGACTCGAGAGTCAAGAATATTTCACATATTTGATATAACATTAGAAAAATATTTACATAATTTACCCCAAAAAAGAATAAAGAATACTTCACATAATTTAAAGTTGGTTGGGTGGCGCAAAATTGGATGGTACGTGGTTATCAGTATACTGTATTGCGTTTTCTTTTCTCTTTCTAGTACAAAATAAATAAATCTATTTCCGGAAGTTCTAGCACAATTATGTCATATACGATATACATAAACAAATGTGTACCTTCCGGAAAACATAAACTTAGGAATTTATATATGTAATTATGTTCATGCATATTAAACTTGTTTAATGATTAATACGATTTTTATTAGGGGTGTCGATTCGTGTCGACGGGTCGGGTTCGTGTCGGGTTGAAGTCTAATATATACATAAATTATGTCAACCCGAACCCGACCCGTGACCCGTCGTGTCAGAAAACCATCAACACTAACCCGCACCTAAAACGGGTTGACCCGAACCCGACCCGCACAACCCGCTTTGGTGAATAACATCCAATCCACAACCCGATTTTGACCCGTCAACCCGTTTTTGACCCGCCAACCCGTTATGACCCGTATTTTTTTACTTATATTTTCTTTTTCTAAGGCTATTATTGTCTCATTTTAAAATAAATAGATTAGGGGTAATTTATAAATATAATTAATAACTTATAATCCCAAAACTTACATTGTACAAATTAAATATATCTATAATAATAGTCATAAACAAATTAAATAAAAAATATTTTTATAATTTAATTATATATATATTTGTTGGCGGGTCAAACGGGTCAAGTTCGTGTCAAGCGGATTGACCCGAACCCGACCCGTTTTTTAATTCGTGTCAGGCTGGTCGACCCGAACCCGACCCGCACCCTTTTTCTTCAACCCTAACCTGCAAAAAATCGTGTCGTGTTCGTGTCGTGTCGTAACCCGAATTGCCACCCCTAATTTTTATATATATTTTGCATTTCTTTATTGAAGCCAAGACACTAATTAATTATATAATTCGAAAGATGTGACACTCTATTAATTTTTTTTTTTCAATATTTTTTTTAAACCAGTACTCTATTAAGTTATTCAAGACTGTCTTTGTAGATAGGATTAACAGTTGGAGAACATTATGAATTTTTATATGCAATTGGTAAGTCATTATTGTTATTACTATAATAGAGTGTGACAACATCAACGTCATATATATACATACATAATGAGAGTGAGTATAATAAGAAATTTTTTTTATTCTCTAATTTTTAGATTTCAATTCAATGATTATAATTAAATATTATGTTGGAACAAATTCTAATTTGTATTAAATGATAATATTTATTTTAACCATAAAATTTGATACTCTATATAACATTAGAGAATAATAGAAATTCCTATTATATTAACTCCTTTTTGAAAGGCTATATAATATATAATTCAAAAACATATTATATATGTATTAAACTTACAGTATTATGCTTGTATGGATTGGTAATTGATTAAAGCTAAATGCTTTCTCAGTTTCAAACATGGTTCACACTAAACAACGAAAAAAATGGAATTTTATAAGCCCAAAGTTGCACGAGTGGTGATGCATTGTAATTCGTAAATACACGTAAGTCTATCTAATTTGATCCAAATAGCATTTGTTTATTCTTCCTCAAACTTCTATGATACCCACCCCAACTATGATTAATATATTACCTAATTACACTCTAAAAAAGGTATAAAAAAAGTACAATAAAGAGCTTCTTCTAGGAACCTGACCAATATGATCATAACTAATAATTATTAAAATTAATTAACGCAACAGATAATGATTTAACGCTGTTAGATCTCCAACTTGGCAATTTGAATTGAATTAGTAAAATACATTTTCATGTGAAAACTAGTTTATTTTCTTGACAGTTGCCTTAAAAAGAATAAAAATATGAAGTCAAGTAAGCAAGTATGCATGCTATAATAACGCTAGCCTTAAGTCGGATCAGCACTTGCATTTTTTTTCCCAGGCAATAAGCCCAGCAATTGCATAGTTTGAGCCTATAGGTCAAATATATATGAATGCTATATGATCAGGTGATGATGAATCTTATGTCTAAGAGTCACTTAATGTGTAAATATATAGTACTTTTATTTTATAGTTTCAAGCTTTGTTGAGCATTTTTGGTCTTTGGTTTGATTGACAATCACACTCATTTTTAATATTATTGAAGTTTAAAGTTCCAATCCACCAATTTCTTTATTATAAGAAAAAATAAATAATCATGTTGAGCATTTGATATTAACTTTTAATAATTAAAGGAAAAACTTTTGTACATGAAAAATTTCTTTTCTGGGATGTCACCATCTAGCTAGAGAGAGAGATGTTGTTAAGCTTTTGCTTTCTCTTGGCATGCTTTCGGCCTGAATGATGCCTTCGGCCTTGTTATAAGTTATAACTCATTATTTTTTTTGGTAATGTACTGGGTTTCTTTCTAGTATAAGTGGGTACCAACTTAATGAGAATGTATTTAACTTAGGATTTTGATGCCTTACAATTCTTTTTTTATAAGAAAAACAACATTTCTTTTTGTTGGGAATCAAACGGTATTCTAAACGAGCTTACCAAATTAGGTTCTTCTTGTTCCTTTTTGGTGACTTATATGTGTTTAAATATAACACTAGAGGAAAAGGGCCTTTCGCGGAGCACAACTGAGGCACTTAGTGTGCCTCGGTCTAGAGACCTGTGCTAAATTTCAGAGGCCTCAGTCTAGAGAGCTGCGCCAAATTTCAGAGAGACCTGCGTAGCCGCACAAGCCTTAATCGTGACCGTGCCACCCCTATTTTCTAGAAAAGTTATATTTTTTTCCAGAACAGGTATTTTGAAGAGTTGTGTCTTTTTACAACAGACATAATTGTACACCAAAATGTAATAAAAGGAACACATTTGTGGACAGAAATTATCGACTAAAAAAATTAATTTTCTGAGTTCCTTTGAGAGAGAGAATTTCAAGAAATTCAAAGTGTTCTTACTTCCAAATTCAAGTTCTTTCATTTCGCTTGGTGTAAGAACTTACTAAGGCTTGTTATATCCTAGAAGCTATTTACTTGTGAATTCCCTTCTAGTAACTTAGAGGAAAAAAATAATGTTTTAAAAAAAGCGTAATTTTCATGTGTCTTAAGCCTTCATTGTTCAGTATATTCCTAACGCAGGGTTTTTTCTTTTAGGTTTAGCACTCGTTGTTGACTCTTTTGTTGTTTTTTTTTTAAAAAAAAAAAAAATTATAATATTGGCTGATTTTTCAGTTATTGGAAAATAAGACTAGTTGGGTACCGATTAATTTGGAATACTTAATTCTAGGGTTTTCCAGTGGAATTCGATTTTCATTAAAAGTAAAAGGAGCTTTGCTGCGTGTTTTTTTTTTGTTCAACAAAACCAAAAAGAAAAGAAAGGTGGTGTTTTTGATTCCAAATATTCATGAACCATATGACGACTTATAATTAGAAAATGTTGGACGAATATATTTGTTAGGTTAGGAGGAAACATAAGTTGATGAGATATTGAATTACACAAGAATAAAATAAAATAAAATTAAACAGGCCCCCAATATTTTGGCATCATCTTGCTATGGACCGACATGCATTTAAACTGTCAAAACAAAGGCAGCGCCGGCCATGCACGCCTTACAAGTTATTAGAAGACATTAATATTATTGGGCATTTTCATTGAAATAATTGGCAAGAGCAATATATTCCAAGAGGTCTATACCTACTAGAATCCAAAAGGATCTTTCAACTTGGTATCCGAGTCATATATAGAATTTTGAATTTTGATCTCTCTTGAAAATTTTTCTTGTTTACTTCTCCACGGTGAAATGCTCGATCATCAAGCCGTCAAATTAATAGACGGTATGTACAACAAACCCACGATAACCAAGAGATCATGTATATAAAAATAGAAAAGATTAGATTTACATTTGTAAGTGTTTTTTGTTGCTTTTGTGTTCTGATTAAGAAAAACGCAAATCATTGATCCAATTAGTTAATTAAACAATATTTTTGATTGTCTCGATGAATTTCAAATTACTATATGCATGCTTACTTCCATCAACCGAGTTGTGAGTTTTACATGAATTCGGAAAAAAAAAATGGTGTTTAAAGCTTACAAGTTGTTTGTGGTTTAAGATATTAATAATTATGAAAAAGATATTGTGTGCAAATGATCTATCGATCAACAGTACCTATTTCTTAATATTATAATATAAAATTAAATTTATGTCTGAACAAACGGTATATATACAAATCTAACAGAACATGATTTAATTAAACTTGAATAGACCAACAGACCACCGAACAAGTGGCTTAGTGGCAGCGCTGTTATTCTGGATGTTGGAGGTCGTGGGTTCGAATTTGGGTGACTCCCTCTAGGAGTCTTAAATATGAAAGAAGTGGGTTCGAATATGGGTTCAGATGGGGTTCAGGCGACTCACTGCACCGACGATCCGTCTGTAGGGTAGGTCTTGGGAAATATTCTTGAACGGTGTTGGAGTTCTTATGGTCACATCTAGAGAAGGTCGCCCCGCTAGTCGCACCCTTCTCTCATTCTTTTCATCAAAAAAAAAAAAAAAAAAACTTGAACATATAAGAATTACATTTACTAACAAAATTACAATTTTAAACAAGGATTTTAATTATTCTTTGAGCTTTCCCAAAAAAAAAACCTTACGTACGGTATTTTTCTTTTCTCTATTTGTCCTTAGCCATGGTACTACTCATTAGAAAAAAGTAGATCAAGACTATCAAATGTCACCAAGCTATGGTAATCTTAATTCGGTGTATACTTTTTCTTTTCCCTTTTTTGGAAGTGAATTTAGTGTATAAATATTATGTTGGCTTAATTTCTTGATTTTAGCTCACTAGCTTGCTTCAAGCTAATTATAAACTATGCAATAATTCAATAATTGTTTATTTTTTTTTTGAAGGAAGCAATAACCCAATTATAAAGATATAGTGATATATATATATATATATATATATATCTTGTCACGATCATATTTCACCAACTGGTCATCTTTTCAAAAGTTGCCGCACGGATTTAACCCACCAAAAGTTGTTTCCTAGTGATAAACACAAAACAGAAGCGACATTATACTTTCCCTCACCCCAACTTGCAATGAACCATTCTTGAAAGAGTCAAATAAAGAAAAGGGTTTCGGCTTTGGGCCCATATATAAGCAAAAAGATATGAAGGTATCGGCTTTTGCTGTATTTGAAGACAGAGAAAACTTTAGAAAAAGATACTTTGCTTTTGTATTTATCGGAAGCTGCAAAAATGGTGTGGTACACTATAAGCCTCGATTATCATCTAATAATTCAACAATTTTGACTCAAATTTTAGTCTCTTTCGTTCAAAAGAGACAACGGGAGCTTACCAGTCATGATAAAGGGAACAGATTCTTAGACGATATCTAATGCATTACTATTATTATTAACTTTTTAAATCATTATTTGTGATAGTCTATGTAAGTTTTTATTTTTAATTAATAATATTTAGCTATAAGATCGATATAAATCGTTAACCATCCATCGCAAGGACTGAGATTGATCAGGCGCAACCTGTAGCATTTTTCTTAACTATAGTGGTAAGAGCGTATGTTGCATTTGCAAGAATCTACTTTTGAAATTTGAAAGAAACCGTGTCATAGTGAAGGAAAACGTCACGGCTCTAAGATGATGACTTGTAATTGGTATTTAAATCATTGACGGAAACACATATCGAGAGCATGAAAATAATCTATTTATAACATACGTATAAGATGTGCAAAACTTTTTATGTGATTGGACAAAATAAACTGAAGAAGAGAATCTTGTATAATACGCACCATATATATATATATGTATGTAGAATTGATCAATTTTCTATACTAGTTGTCCCTCACATGATCTTTCTCCTCTCTTTCATCCTCTCTCATAATAGCCAATTTACATATAAGTTCTTATGATATTCTTTAGTCACTATGACTAATTTTTACAAAAATAAGAAGCTACGTTCCCAGTTTAGAATTGCTTTTACAAGATCCTTAAAGTGACACATAGGAATTTAACTATAATTGTGTTTGCATGGTAGAAATGTTTTTAGTCCTATTATTTAGAGACTGTTTAATAAAGATCATAATTAAAGGTAATACGTAGACACAAAATACAACCATTTTCATGATCTAAGCTATTGAACTAACTAAAAATTATTTGTAGTTACAATTCTACATTTGTCGCTCAAATTTTGTAAATATAATATCAATTTGTTGATCTCATGGAAATGATTGTTAAGAAGCATATATAGCACTATAGAACTGGCCAAAATCAGTATACGACCATTACATAGGGCCATTTTCTAATTCAGCTATGCAAACCCTCTACTAATAACAGGCTAAAATATTGATACGAAGTTTAAAGCCAAGAAAGACTTGACAATTTGCCACTTAAAACAAGTTATTAATAAAAGGAGAAAAAATGATCACGACAATAGAGAATAAGGTAAGGTGGCCGTGGATAGCAAAAGATACAACTTTGACTTTTAATGGATTGAGAAAGACAGAGAGTTTATATATCCACTTGTTGTTTCCAATACTTTAGAAAAAAGAAAAAGAAAAAAGAGAAGTCGAAAAAAAAAAAAGATAGTAAGTTATAGAAGACTCATCCATTAATTTGGTGATTTAAATTCTGATGAAGGCAGGGTACTGCATGCATGGTTCTTCCAGGAAGCAGCGGTACTGCTAGTTGACCTAGCAATGTAGCTAGTAGCACATGAAACATTTAAAAATAATAATAATAAAATAAAATAAAACTTTTTCTGTCTCTTCATATGGAAACAATTGGTTCTAGACAAATCGAGATTATATTAATAATGTAATCGAACTTAGGCAAATAATACTAAATCTTACTTTTCCAAGAATGCATGAAAACAATACATTGTGTATAAATCATCAAGTCAAATCCCACACGTATGCTTTCTATATATTTTCACTTTTCTACTATAAGCGCCATATGCTACATAAAACACGTGTACACTTGCTTTACGTTCTCTTTCTATTAATTCAACTAATAATATTTACTTAAACCTAGTGATCAATACAGCTCAAAAAAGTGAAAAAAAAAAAAAACTTTTGTAAGACTAATTAATCGGTAATTTTGAAAGACTACTACTGGATTTTTTTTTTTTCCTTTTTTCAACCTAATGAAAATAGTAGTGGAGCTTACTGTCACAGGCTGATCAAATTCTTGCTTGAATAATTTATATTAGTACTGTCACGTTTATGAGTTTCAAAGTCAACAAAGACTTCGGGCATTATTAATATGGTGCATGGAATCTTGTCATGGATCAAATATTTTTAAAGATAAAAGGTGAATGTCAACCAATTAAGTATTCGGAGCACTTAATTATTGTCTGCTTCATGGTTATCTCTTCAGCTCTTCTCATGCATTTATATAAGCTAATTAATTAGTTAAATATGGCTAACTTTAAATATAATTGGGTCCAGCTGTAGGCTTTCAGAAACAGCTGGTTCGGTCAATATATTAAAAAGAAGCATGATGATAAGCATAATTAGGAGTGAGATTAGGAAACAATAATCAATTGGCATAGCATTATCCATTGCCATGCAAATATATATATCATATTATGAATCCACCTTGCTTTTCAAATTCCAAGACATATAATTTGCGTCTTTTTATTTTAAAATTCAATTAGGAAAAAAACTAAAAGTAAAAAGGGCAAAACAAGTGGCTGCAAGGAAACCTCTTGGTTAAGAAGAGAAAAGGAAAGGAGAAAAAAAACTGATAGAAGTTTGGAGCTCTTAGAATGGACGATTTTTGTAAAGTCAATTATAGAAAATGTCTTTTTTTTTTAAAGAAATTTTAGTTTACGTCCTTCAGTTAAACATTCTTGAGTATGTGAACTGTTTTACCAGTTAACCAATCCTGTTGATCTGAAAAGGGAAAAAAAAAATCAATCTGTTGACCATACACCACTATTTTAAGATATACTTTGGGCATAAACTGATTTTGTCTTTCATAAAAAGTAAAAATGACATTTTCTAAAATCCAGAGTAAAAAAAAGGGCCTTATAGAAATATGATTAAATTTTGGGTCTAATTTAAGTAAATATCCCTTTATCAAATGTTATAGCAAAATGTCCAGTATATATGTTTATATACCAAGTATAAAATTTTATATACTATACCCAGTATATACATTTTAGTACAATAACTAAAATTGGTAGATAAACATATCTACCAAGTATAAAAATATATATACCTAGACATTTAGTTATAAAATTTAAAAAGTAGATATCTACTTAATCAAATTTAAAATATTAGTCATCTACCTAAATTCTCGTAAAAAAATGATGCCTATCCAAATTTTCCTAGAAGTTCTAGTATGATCAATTCAAGCCCAAGTTCAATAACAAGTACTTTAGTGATTATGGTATGTCCTTTTTAAAACTTCATTTAAGTCAGTCAATTTTATTTTATTTATTTTTTTCATTTTATAGCTAAATAATTGATTAAATCAATTTTTGCACTAGGTATATCTCTGATGTTTAGATCGATCTATATACTGGTGTATCACGTTTTTATATTGAGTAAATCGGGTATATCTTAGAATTAAGTTTGTCAACTAACATATATATATACTCAGTCATCTTGCTAAAGAATTTGGAAAACGGAAAATTGTTATAAGTGATTAATTCGGGCCATTTTGGTGGATTGGTAGCCATATATATATATGGGCACCAATCCGGTAGGTATTTTTTTTTTTTTTACCTATGCATAGGTATCAATTGGGCCAATGAAAAAAATTTTTGCACATTTTTTTATATTAAAAAGTAGGAGAGAGAAAAAGAACATTAACGATGCACCTCTTTTCATGCATCTCATTTTAGCCGTTAAATCATTGTGATGATG
The DNA here is from genome assembly GCA_002914845.1 of Trema orientale. Taxonomy (NCBI): domain Eukaryota; kingdom Viridiplantae; phylum Streptophyta; class Magnoliopsida; order Rosales; family Cannabaceae; genus Trema; species Trema orientale. The sequence goes on along the minus strand of JXTC01000092.1, from coordinate 748,062 downwards.
ATCCAACGGCTAGAAAAAAAATACCTAGTAAAAAAAAAAAAACCTACCCCGGTGTGGACCCCTATATATATATATATATATATATATTATTACATTGTGCGTAATGAAAAATGATACCACCTTACTATTTAGGTAAATTGTTACTGAAGCAATGTTTCAGTAATAATATAGAACCTTAGCTATCGAGGCTTTAATACTTGAAATTAATGTGTAACCATAAGAATATTATTTTATTTAGTACATATCAACAAACAAGTTCGGTACGTGTATTAGGATTACCCCCAACTTGGTTTTCTTTTATACCCGAACTATTATTGACCACAAAATATATTGATGCATACTAATCTTAATTTTGCACTAGGTTGGCGCAACCCAAACCCAAAAACGTGGAGTGGAATTAAGCAAATTAACCTGAGCGAGTCGGCAAGCAGCCGACGCCTTACAAAATCATTTGATCATGTATCTATATAATAACATTTGAATAATGATTCTCCAATATATTATATATTAATGGTGAAAGCGAGATAAGTATATCTTTAATATTGCACTGTGCATGAACTGTGTGACAACTTGATGGAATTGAAAGATGACATATATCTGAGTCAAAGATATGCTTTACGTCTCTATAGTTGCTTTCACAATTATTTGTTAAAAAAATGACACTCAACTACACAAGCTAGCGGATCGGAAGAGAAACCTCTCCTCTCTAGCTAATCATAGACATGCATATCCGATGAAAGAACCGTGACTTAATTCAATTATGTGTTAGCTAGCAATAATAAATGTAGTAGGCTTAATAAGCGTGGGTCTAAGAGGACAGAACCCAAAAAAAAGTCAGAAAAAACATATGAGATATACCTGATGAATCGATGTCATGTAAACACTGACATTTCTTAGGTTAATATTGAATCAACGTCCCCTACGTAATTTGGACTGGTTATATTGTTGCATGTTTTTTCACTGCAACAAAAGGGAAAGTAGATGTCACCTATACATGTTAGACTGCGACATGCAGCCGACGTTATAAGATTGGAGACTATCACTGTTGGGACGGTTTTCTCAACTGTCTTCGTGTCTCTGCTGCTTCTGACTGTGTCTAATATCTGAGTGGATCGGAGGAGGCCCCGGGGGGGTACCTGCAAAGACTCTCCGACGCTTTAGTCAGATATCGGCTCTAATAGATCATGAGAGTGGAATCATAAAAATTACCTTATTTTCTTGTTCCAGTGCGGGCGATATTTATATCCTCGGAATCGGGATCCAATTCCGAGGTTTCCTTTCCCGCGTCTTAGCTCGTTCCTGGAATCACGGCTAAGATTGGTACGGTTTGTTCCCTGTCACTAGATTCGACATGAGTCCTGACATGGAGCGGCGTCTACAGTCCCGCCGTCCTCCCAGGGAGATACAATTAATACGCACACCTACCCAGGATTGCATTAAATGCTTGGTCTGGGTCTGGACTGCGCGTTGCCCCCGAGGGTCTTCTAGCGGAAGACCTTTAAGGCTCCCGACCCCCCAAGCTGTTAGGACAGGGGTCTGGTTGGGCCAGGCCCATCCTAGATCTGGACGGGCCCTGCCTTGTCCCACCTTAACAGTATGAGCCCAAATGTCATCACGTGATATATCCGTGGTTCCCAGATGGTTTCTCTGCCCACGTGTCAGCTAACCGTCCTCGGTTTCGCTCCCTATCCACTGGGACGTCCACGTGGCGTGCGCTATAAAAGCGGGTCCCACAACTGCCCCCATTTCCCCGTTTGATGGGTCTGCAGCCATTAAACGGGGGAAATCATTACTTCGTCCAGCGAGTACGGGGGTTACACGTGGGCCATTATTCCCTTTTTGCTCGCTAGTTACCGATGTCAGCGCGTGCTGGCCTTCATTAAGTTTTTTTTTTTTTAAGTTTGAATTTTGAAATACTTTGGGCCCCCACTGCGCGGTTTCTTCTCCATTGTGATCTTTCAGTTCCCTCTCTATAAAAGCGAGACCTGGGCTTATCTTTTTTACTTTACCAAAATTTATCAAGTGCATATTTTCTGCCTTCTTGGAGATTTACTCTCTTTTCGAATTTAGGGTTTTCAGCTCTCCCCCGTCTTTAAACCTTCAACTCTCTAACGATGTCTAAAGGGACAATCTCGAACCAGACCCAGGCGCTTACTCCGGCCGAGGATTCCGAAATCTCCTCGCTGAGGACGCAGCTTTGCTTCCCAGGTGGGGTTATCCTGCAAAGAGTCGAGGGGCCGGCCGATTGGTATCTTCGCGCCTCTGCCCCCGAGGGCTCCATTGTGCTGGGAAGGAAGCACTTGGAGTGGCTGCGATTCCCGCTTCCCCCTCTGGTCCACCAGTTCTTCAGCCTCACCAGAATCCATCCAATGCAACTCAACGCCAACGGGATAATGATTCTGATGGGGCTCTCTGCCCTGTCGGTCCTCCTCAACGTCCAGATCGACCTGGAGGTGGTCTTCTACGCCTACAAGTTGACCATAAACCCTAAGAGGAGCTCCTATCCCACGTTTTACCTCCAGCCGCTCCCGGGGCGCCACATTTTCTAGGGTCTGCCGAGGAGTGACAAGCAGTGGGACTCCCATTCCAGGCTGTATGCGGTCAGAGGGGCGTGGTGCTCTCCTTCGGTGAACGAGGAGCATTTCTCGATCCCCTCGTCGTTTTCTCATAGTGAGTCTTTGAGTGCTTTCTTTTCCTTAGGTCTGAGCGTTCCCCTGTCTCCTAACCTTTGTTATCGTGCAGGCACGGCGGACGACAGTAGGTTCGAGCCGCGGCTGTCTGCAGGGCGGCTGCAGCAGCTGGAGGGGATCATCATCTTTGGGTCGGCCGGGGAATGCCGCCACAAACAGGCCGTGCTGGGCCCTCAGATGATGAATCTGATGCCGAGGGCGGTCCTGTATCTCCCCTTCCCGCTTGACTCCTGGGTAATTACCAAACATCTTCGGAGCCGCCTCGACGCCGCCGCCTTAAATCGGTTCCGCCGCGATGAACAGAACCGCGTCACAATGGTCGGGCGTCAGGTCGTGGCCTCGAGGCAGGCGGCGGGGCCTGAAGACCTGGTGGCTCCGACCGGGCCCGAGCTGGAGGAGATCTTGGTGTTCATGTCCGGAGAATGCAAGCGGCTCCGGGCCGCTGAGGCGCCTGCCCCCAAGGGAGCCAAAGTTAAACTTATCTGCTTGCCGCGAAGCTCCGCTATTCGGGTATGGGTCATCCCCCTAACTGCGCTGCATTCCTTTCGTTTGCAGGTTCAGGTGCTGGGCCTTCAGCGGGCCCATCTCCTGCCAGAGGGAGTGCCGTTATCCCCCGGGCCAGGTCTAAAGTCCCGGCCGGTCGGCGTTTGGTCGTATCTTCTGATGACGAGCTGGAAGGCGTGTTCGTGCCTAGGGGCGATGTTCCCGTGGTGGGAGAACCCAAGGCTCGGGAGACACCTGCCGTGCGGATCAAGTACGGCGGCGGGCTGTCTTCGGATCGTCTCAGGGAAGCTACTACTTCAGGCCCTTCTCCCGCTGGACCCGGGTCAGGGGTCAGCATGGGGTCTGATCCCGCACATCCTCAAGGACAGATCGCGGGTTCTGGATCTACGCGCCCTCGAGAAGAGATCACGGGTTCTGGATCTACGCGCCCTCGAGAAGAGATCGCGGGTTCCGGCTCTGCGCGCCCTCGAGGAGAGATCGCGGGTTCTGGATCTACGCGCCCTCGAGAAGAGATCGCGGGTTCCGGCTCTGCGCGCCCTCGAGGAGAGATCGCAGACTTGAGCGGAGGAGCTCCCAGACTCAAGTCTCGTTTATCCTCCCCTCCGCCAGTTTCCTTGAAGCGGGGTCGCGAAGCTGATCTGTCTGGGGGGACGGAGGGTCCGTTGGTGAAAAAGGGCAAGGCTGCTTCCCCTTCGAGCAGCGAGGGCGACGATGGGGCCACCTTGACCCTCTTGAGGAGGAAGAGGTCTGCTCGCAGTGGGCTATCTGGACGTCCTGGTCAGGGGAAGACCGAAAAATCACAAGGTGGTGGGTCTGCTTCGCAGACGGTCGGGTCCGCTCCGCAGGTGGTCGGCGGAGTTGCTGAAGCGGCAGACCCGCCACCGTCCTCTGTTGCCCCCACGCCGCCACCGTCCTCTGCTCCCCCCACGTCGCCACCGTCCTCTGCTGCCCCCATCCCTCCCAGTTCAGTGGTATCGGGAGGTGCTGCTGAAATGTCGCAGGCAGAAGGCGGAGTTCTCTCCCTTGAGAGAGTGGAAGCGCGCTCCTCAGGCGCGGACGGTATCCGGGAAAGCTTTTCGGCCGCCGAGGTCGAGCTAGAGCCCCTGTCCCCGGGGAACGTGAATGCTGTTGCCAGCCGCAGCCTCGCGCAGGTGTGGGTCTATCGGGTTGTCATTTCATAGCTGAGCCATGTTTGGTGATGACTAACTTTCTGATTTCGCATTCTGCAGTTGGCCGCTGTCCAGTCGTTTTACGCGTCACAAGTGGCGGAGCTGACAAGGCAGCTGGACGCAAAGTCTGCGGCGGCAGAACAGAGCGCAGTCGCCCTGAAGGCCATCAGGGCCGACTTCGATCTGTTCAGGAGCTT
>JXTC01000092.1:613046-740215 GCA_002914845.1 Trema orientale | reverse complement strand
GAGCTCCTCCGCTGGCCGATGTTTCAAGGGAGCGAACCTCTGGCATTTGTCACATCTCTTAGCGAACCGGGCTGCCTCAGTCATCATGTAGGGCCAGAAATATCCGGCCGTCAAGGCTTTGTGGGCGAGGCTCCGCCCCCTGGAGTGGTTACCGCAGACCCCTTCGTGGATTTCCTCCATCAGTCTCTGGGCTTCTGTGGGGCCTATACACCTCAGCATTAGCCCCATGGTAGACCTCCTGTACAACTGACCCTCGACCATGGAGTACTGGGCGGACTTTAGTCTGATCGAACGGGCTTCCCGAGGGTCTGAGGGGAGCTCTCCCGTCGTCAGATATTGCGTGATGGGTTTCATCCAGGATATTTCCTCAGAGGTGGTTGTGAACACATGGTACGCGGGGTTCTCTGTCGGGTCTGCCGTATATTCATGCTCCATGAGGATTTCCATGTACTCGGTCGTACCCCCCGCCGAGGCACTTTTGGCTAATCTGTCGGCCGTCTGGTTCGCCTCCCTAGGTATTTGCTCGATGGTAAAAGTATCGAAACGAGCCTTTGCCCCCATCACTTTAGAAAAGTACTTGTGCAACCTCGGTTCGTTTACCTCGAAGCTTCCTGCGACCTGCCCCGCAATCAGTTGCGAGTCAGTTTTCACCGATATGTTTTTTACTCCGAAGTGTAAAGCGAGCTGGAGCCCTTGGAGCAGTGCCTCGTACTCTGCCTCATTGTTTGTTGCTTGAAAACTGAGTCTGAGGGCTTTCTCCACCTTGAGGCCCGCTGGGGTCTGCAGGACTATTCCGATGCCGGACCCCGAAACGTTCGTGGACCCGTCGGTGTAGAGGGTCCAGACCGAGGGGTCTGACGTCGGCGGCGTTGGTGAGGGATCGTGCGGCTCGCCGAAAGATTGGATTTCTGCCAGGAAGTCTGCGACGACTTGCCCCTTCTTTGCCGTTCGGGGCTGATAGTCGATGTCGTATGTCCCCAACTCGACGGCCCATTTGGTGAGTTGCCCTGACAAGTCCGGCTTGGCCAGGATCTGTCGGATGGGGAAGTCTGTATAGACTGTGATGAGGTGTGCCTCGAAATATTACCTTAGTTTCTTTTTGGCATTGACCAATGCGAGGACCAGTTTTTCTGCCGTGCTGTATCGAGTCTCAGCATCTAGGAGCATTCGGCTCGCGTAGAACACCGGCTTTTGCTTGTTCTCTTCTTCAACGAACAGCGCGGCACTGACTGCTATCCCAGATACTGCCAAATACGTATACAGGCGTTGCCCCTCTGCCGGGGAGGTTAAGATAGGTGGGTGGCTGAGGTATCGTTTGAGTTCTGCCAATGCCGCATCTTGTTCCTCCCCCCAAGCGAACGAGGAACTCTTCCTTATGGATTGGAAAAAGGGCTTGCACCGGTCTGACATCCGAGAGATGAATCGGCTGAGTGCCGTAATCTTTCCGGTCAAACGCTGGACTTCCCTGACAGTCGTGGGCCTGTGTTCATCCGCGATTGAAGAGAGCTGGGTCGGATTGGCCTCGATTCCCCTTTTGCTTACAATGTATCCCAGGAACTGACCGGATGATACCCCGAAGACGCACTTCTTGGGGTTCAGGCGCATTTGATAACGCCTCAGGACTTGGAAGCATTCAGCTAGGTGATTCAGGTGGTCGGAAACCTCCCTGCTTTACACCACCATATCGTCGATGTATACTTCCATTGTCCTCCCTAGGAGGTCGGCGAACATCTTATTCATGAGCCTTTGATAAGTTGCTCCTGCGTTCTTCAGACCGAAAGGCATGCGTTTGTAGCAATACAGACCCCGTTCTGTGACGAAGGCCGTATGGATCTGGTCCTCCTCGAACAGAGGGATCTGGTTATATCCGGAGTAGGCATCCAGAAAACTCATCCTGCCATATCCTGTCGTCGCGTCGACCATTTGATCGATCTTCGGCAATGGGAAGCTGTCCTTTGGGCAGGCCTTGTTCAGATTCGTAAAATCGATGCAAGTTCGATCATCTCTATTTTTCTTCTTCACCACCACTGGGTTAGAGATCCAACGCGGGTATGTACACTCCATGATGAGGTCATTCTCTAGCAGCTTTTCGACCTCTTTGTTGATGGCTCTATTCTTTTTCGGCGCGAACCTCCTAGTCTTCTGCCTGACTGGAGGGTAGTTGGGATCTATATTCAGGCGGTGACAGGCGTGCTCGGGACTTATGCCGGGCATGTCGTTGTGAGACCATGCGAACACATCCTTGTTTTGCCGGAGGAATTCCATCAGGCTGTCTCTTTCGGGCCCAGGTAGCAGAACTCTGACCAGGACCGTTTTCTCTGGCTCCGACGCCTTCAAAGGGACCGCTACCAGCTCTTCTATCGTGGTGTCGGGTCTGTCCGACTCATCTTCGATCTGTTTCATGTATACTGGCAGGCGGTCCTTTGACTGCTATTTGTCCTCTGCTGCAGCGGCTGTATCCGCTGCTGGGCCTTTCATGGCGGTTGAGAAGCATTTTTTGGCGGAGGTCTGGTCCCCTTTGATGTCTATCGTGTAGGTCCCGTCCGGCGACTGGCACCTCAGGACCTGGTGAAGGGTAGACGCGACCCCATGCATGGCGTGGATCCATCCTCTCTCCATGATGGCGTTAAAGGAGGACTAACAATCGATGACGACGAAATTAACCTCCAGACTTCTGCCGGCGGCGTGGACCTTTAGCGTTGCGACCCCTAATGGGCTGACCCTGTTGCTGTCAAAAGCGAATAGCGGTTGGCAGGTCGGCTTCAGCATGCTTCGGCTCAGACCCATGTTTCCGAGGGTGCTGAGAAATAGGACGTCGGCACTACTACCTCCATCGATCAAGACTCTTCCTACCATTGAAGAATCGATCTGCAGCTTGACCACCAATGGGTCGTCATGAGGCAGGCGCATAGTGGCCAGGTCTTGCTGGGTAAAGGCTATGGGGATAGCCGAAGCACAAGCTTGCTCCGTTGTCAGGTGGTTTACCGAGTGGCGCAGACTTCTCAAGCGCTTCACTCTCTCTTCAGTCCTTCTGTGGATATTGCCTCTCTCTTCCCGACCCTGGCTGGGCTCTGGTCTGCCCACGATCATTGGCACGATCCTCAGGGTCTGCTGTTCTGATCCCGAAGCCTGGGTCTGCTTCCCCTTGTCTTGCCCAGTGGCGTCCTTTTTGGCTTGCCCGTCTGCCTTGACGTACTGTTTCAGCTTGCCGGCCTGGATTGCCATCATCACTTGCGCGTAGAGGTTATGGCAGTGAACGGTATCGTACCCATAGTCCCTATGGAACTGACAATATCTGTTCTTGTTCTTCATGTGGTCGGGGACGCCGGACTTTGGGGGGTCTTTGAAGATACCCTTATCTTTGTTCTGGAGGAAGACGACGTCAATCATCGTATTGAGCTCGAACTTCGGCAGGGGTTCTCTGAACGTCTTCCTCTTCTTGCCGGTTTCTGTGTCGGCCGGCCCAGGGGACGCCTTCGGCGCCGTTGCTTGGGCTGGCGCTGATCTTTTCGTTCCCTGGGTGGCCGGGGTCTGCGCCAGCGCGGGCGCGGTTGTTTTTTATTTCTCACCGGAGAAAGATTGCCAAAAAATCTCCTTCTCCTGTAGGTTAGAAGAAGAAGAAAGACTCTCCAATCAGTTAGAAGAAGAAGATAAGAAAAGAAAAAGAGAAAGGAGGTTCTTTGACTTCTAAAACTTTGCCTAATATATGTTAATCATAATGTAGATTAGATAAAGTTTTCATCATAATGAAAAGAAATTGTTTTGACATTCTTATCGATAATTATTTAGGCAAAAATCTAGCTATAAGGATAAAATTGTAATTATCCCCAAAATAAATAAGATATATCCGAGGCAAATGATATTGTCAAGCCAACCATATTTATTGACATCCCACGATACTAAAAAACGTTTGTGGAAAAATTCATTGATAGTTAGATTAGTTTTATCCATACTATGTACTCAAACAGGTTGTTTAGTCGAATTAGACATTACGTTATTTTGCCGGAACAGTTTTATAATTTTTTTTTTCGAGTGGGAAAAAGAGAGCCAGTGGTGCTCTCACACGCTGCACCCATTTTTCGCTGTGGTAACTAATTGAGCTTGACAATATTTGATACCACAGGTAGAAGACATGGGTGCCAACTCACAAGATCCACTCATTCACTCATTGGTAAACACATTCTTGAAGTAACTCATAGGATCCACGCATGTGCCTATTCACAGGGTCCGCTTACTAAATAATACATTTTTGGAGTGACTCATAGAGTCTACGCATTGATGGCTACTTATGTAGTACTAAGCCTAATCTCACATACTTTATGGAGACTCGAACCCTGATATGATAAAAAGGGAGATTCCAAATAAAGCCCTTGCCGCTATGCCACCACCACCTACAATAGTTTTATGAACTTTTACATGCAAATTTTGGGCAAAATATAATGTCAGATGATCATTAATATCAGTGTAGACCTTTCTTTTGTCAATAATAATTGCTTGTGATTAATGCTGTTGCTAGAATAGAGGCCTAATAGCTATTCGATCTTTTGCATTATCTATATTGAGAAATTATTTTAAAGGAACATAATTTATCAAGACCCCCCTGCCTATATATATAGGGCCATAATTTAATAGGTATTTAACCTGTCTATGGATATATTTTTTTTAGCTGTTGGATCATTATTTAATGGCCATCATAATTAGAATAGTTGAGAAAAAAAAATAGAAATAAATATACATTATTTAATGATCTTTTTTTCTCTATTTTCTACCATGAAAAGAAGTGCATGATGAATTTTAATTGAGAAAAATAATACTTATTAAACAATAATACCTACTGAATTGGCGGCTCTATTTATATATACAAACCTTATTTTGTTTTGAGAAATATTAAATCAAACATTCAAATAATTTTTTCTTTCACCAATTATGCCCTTTTGACACCTATCAAAGTAATCCCTCCCAAAGCAACTAAACTGAAACTGGAAAAAAGTAGAAATCGAAACGAGAGAAGTGCATTTTTTTTCTTTTCTTTTTTTTTTTTTTTGAAAGGAAAGTTGCCACAACAAAAATAAAATAAAATTTAAAAATCAAAACAAGCATAAAATAAAAAATGAACTTGTTTTTTTTTTTTTTTTTAATTTTGGATTTGTTTTTATCTTGCTTAGGGGTATTTGTGGTTAACTGTTCTTTATGGGAAATTTTGACATTTATTTTCAACTAATTCAAATTTATCTGAGAGTATTTATAAGAAATGACCTTTTTTAAGATCAATTTTAAAAATGCCTATTTTTTATACTTATTTAATAAATGACTGTTTTATAATTTTATTTTGATAAATGACCTTTTTTAGTTGATCTATTTTTTGTAAAGTTAAATCAATTTTTTATAAAGCAAATCAATTTTTGAAAAAGTATATCAATTTTCCAACAAATAAATCAAAATACTTTGATATACTAAATATGAAAATGATCATTTTTTTTATAATTTTCAAAATTCGGCCAATTTTTAACATTGTTTGAAAAGTGACCATTTTAAAAACCATAATCCAAAATTCAGCTATTTGGCTAAAAAGTCATTTAGCTTATTGTGGAGAGATAGTTTTAATAGAGGTTAAAGTACTTGGGAAATAGTTGATATAAAATATAATTTGATGGTTTAATTCGTATTTGAGAAAATGCAAGGATTTTATAAAAAAAAAATAAGTAAATACACGATCACTCTGTCAGTGTCCTCATCCATTTGATGATTATGTGTAAATAATTGGTTAGTGATTCTAGTATATTATACTTTCAAAAAAGGGTTTCTAGAACTTATACCTACAAAAACCAAAAAAAATTACAAAAATACGGAAGTCATGTTTTTTTCTAATTTTCGTACTATTTTTAGTAGGAAAATATCACTTTTTAAAAAATATTTAGAAAAATACTATTTTTAAGATAGTTATTAGTTATCGGTTTCTAGAAATTAGTCATTGGTTACTGGTTACCAGATATATACAAGTTATAAATATCTTTGGTTACTAGTTGCTAGTTTCTGGAAATAAACTGGTTACCAGAAATTAGTTACTATTTTAAAAAATAGTATTTTTCTAAATATCTTTTAGAAAACAGTATTTTTCTAATAAAAATCATACCGTACCTTAAAAAATACAAAACTATCGTATTTTTTAAATTTTTTTCTGAAATACCGTATATTTGTCTAATTTCCCCTTCAAAAAATTGTCAATCAAATCAAATGAGGCCCAAAGTGGCCCAAATACTTTTCCCAATTTGCTTTCACTCCCTTCTTCGTGGATCAGGGCCACCCGATCGGTTTAGACGGTTTACCTTTGGAAGTTAAGAAGATAGCCCAGAAATTGGGATATCATGGAGCCTGCTGGATCCAAAGTCATCTTCCAATTTGACGCATGCATGGTGCAATACAGGTAATTTCCTTTCAAGGATAAATTTTTTTGGGAAAATTCTATATGCAACGGTTCTAAATTTCAAATTTTGTCATATAGCTCCATAAATTTTTTTTTTTTTCATGTAACAGTTAACTAAATATATTTAGAATTATAATGGTTTTCTACTAAAATTACTGCATGTTATGGTTTTTTAGTCTTAATTCATTTGTCAGGAAAACTAGGGGTAGAAGTGCAGTTTGGTTGGTTTTACCTCTCATCTAATGTGCCAAACCGCAAATGTGGTTTGAATTGAGTACAGGAAATTAGGAACCAAACCAAACTACCTATAATTAGAGGAAATTAGGCTCACTAGTATTTTGTGAGGGTTAATTTTTACCCTTAGCAATTTTTTTTTTCTATTTTTTTATTCATAGTAGTTTTCATTGTAATGTTCTAAATCACCCCTTAATTTCTAACTAACTGAGATTTTTCTAGTAGCTGCTTGTGTTTTTTAACTGATTGATTGAGCTTCCGTCTACTGATTGGTTGAGTTTTATTGACTAACGGGTTGATGTTTAAAAAAGTGATAAGGGCATTTTTGGTAAGAACTGATATATTTGTAAACATATTTATTTATAGCAAAAGTCGAAATTTTAGAATTGCTATTTATAAAAGAACGCCCTACATTTGCGGTATGCCGCAGTTGTATTTGTGCTATTCGACTATTAGGCTTTAGACTTGTGCTTGACTAATTAGGTATTAAAGTTTGACAAATTTGACGGCTATAAATTTTAGCTTTTTTTACTTCTAACTTAATTATTTCACAATGAAAGTACATAATATTGAAAAATAGAACCACAAATAATAGACACTTATTATGTAATAATAAGTTCACACATGCCATGAAAAATGTAATTAGAAATAAAAATTAACCACCGGCAGCAAGGTCTATCTTCGTTGAGGAAGTCAGGTTTCCATCATTTTTGGTGTTTAAGCTTTCTTTTTTGGCATTCGTTTTTAGTTATTAATTTGTTAGAATTTTTCATTTATGAAATTATCTTTTTGCCATTTTGTTTCCTCGGTTTCATAAGTATGGTTGACGTTTAACCAAGATTATTTTTCAAACAAAATTGCCAATTTGCAACAAAAAAAAAGGAAAAAAAAGAGTTTAAATTAACTGCTATATCATAGATTCCCCCTTCGAAACTACTATTTATGAAAATGTCCCAAATTATTTAGTTAAATAAATTGGTAAATTTTACATTTGGGTCAAGTAGCCAAATACCACTTTTAAATGGGTAAATTTTACATTTGGGTAATTTTTTTTTAATAGAGAAATTATGGTAAATGCCCCTCTTTTTTTTTTGCAATTTATTTTCGTACATGTTCATTTTGTTCCATCTTATAACTAAATGGGAATAGAAAATCGAACCACTCCATACCAATTTAGGCCCTTTTTTAACCTTATGTGATTTGCTGCGAATTACAAAATCTTCAAACTGGCACAATATAGTTTGGTGTGTGGTTGGAGAAAAATTTTATTCAAATCGCACCATACTAGGACATTTTTTATGTCATATTTTTGTGTAATTTTTTGTTACCTTTTTTTGCCTTTGATTTAGAACTTTTAATTTCATTATATTTGTCTAACTAGCCTGTAATTAGTTTTTTCACCAATTAAATGCACTTTTCACATAGATGGTATTAAAAAGAGGATAATAGGTGGGATCCCAAGTATCAATGTATATAGGATAGTGTTAGGATTCTACCTAACAACTGACGTAATAAATGAGTTATCACAATTCAACTGGTGAGTTAAAACTTTCCAAAAATAAGTTGAATACTATTCACAATTTGTATGATGACAAATCATGTGCATATCAAGTGATTGTATTAAAAACAGTGAGATATTTAGTATTATGGGTCATGTTTCAATAAAGTTTTTCTTTTTTACTCTATAGATGAGTACTTTGACTAAGTTGAAAATGACTTACTAGCAAGTCATTTTAATCTACAACTATTCAATTCCAATTTTTAAGAGAATCAAAATTATTCTATTCCATTCAAATTTTTTAGAGAATCCTTTTTCCAATAAGACTTTTTAAGGAAAAAATTTAGAACAGTTTTTTTAAGGAAATTTTTTTTTATTATCAAAATTGACATATACAGTTGTTTTGATTTTTTTTTTCTTTTGAGAATATAACATGTTAGCTTTTAGGTTATTTTTTGGGATATACGAAGAAAGAAAATATACTATAAAAAATGTTTAATAATTAGTATATATGTTAAAAAAGTCACTTTTTCATAACACATCAAAAAACCGTTATTATATCCAATGTTTGGTTTTTTTAAATATTTTACAAATGATTATTATATATATTTTCCAAAAAATGATATACGTTTGATATATATTTTCCAAAAAATAATATATATGGATAACTAATTATTGAATTTAATATGTTTGGTTTTTTGGGTGTTATCAAAAAATATTTAGCTTTCTAGATTATTAGTATTGAATTTAATACGTTCAGATATATACGTCTAAGATTATAACAAAAATATGAAGTTTCATATATTACTCTTTATCAAATCAAACTCTTTAATACTTGTATCTATTCATACATATGACTCCATGATAAAAATAATTGTAATAGTCTAAGATTATAACAAAAATATGAATTTTCATATATTACTCCTTATCAAATCAAACTCTTTAATACTTGTATCTATTCATACATATGACTCTATGATAAAAATAATTGTAATAATACTAATAATTTTAAATATCAAGAAAGCCTATTAGACACTTCAAGAGCAAGATAAAATATTATAGGTATGACTAACTTAGGCCGAAAAGACATTTTGTGAATTTTTTCTAAAATGACATTTTTAAAAGTGTCAAGGTTTTGATCTTAACTTATAGTCAGGAGCTTTTGCTGGTGTTTATTGGAATAAATTTTTGGAAAATATTTTCGTAAAATTATTTTCAAGAATACATAGATTTGTAAAATCTAGAAACGCAGTGGAATTGGTCATTTAAAATTTTTCTATTTATAAAACCTTTTGAAACGTGATCTAACATAAATTAACTCTTGATCTAGACAAGAACAATACTCGAATTTGCTCCACAATCTTCTCGTCTATTCTCGAAAGCCGTTTGATTGATCTGGTGGGTGGTCACCTTCTTGATTCCCAACAAAGAGATCTGCAGATGAACAAGAAGACAATTTTCTCGAACCGATTTCTTCGGGATGGCCATAACACCAAGAACAGTGAATCCCTAATGGTGGCTGATTTTCTATGCTCTTTCTCTCTCTCTGTTTTCGTGTGACACTCTTCTCAAAGGGGGTATTTCACGTGTAATTGATATTCTATGTAGTTAGAGAACTTTTCTCTTAACTATAAAGAGATTAATAAACCCTAATAGGCTTATTAGGCTTGTTAGGCTCAACTGATCATCAAATAACTATTAGGCTTTAATTTGAGCTAGATACGGGATCAGATGGATTCATAAAACCCAAGCTCCAATGGACCATATACTCACTATCATAATTAACTCTTAATTATGATTGTGCCTTATCCATTAATGTATGGCGTCCATCATGAAAAACGTTTTGTACATTTTATACACCTTATCTTCCAAGATACCGGAGTTGGAACCATAAATCGGAACTAGTCTTTTATTAACTCAAAAAGACAAAACACATGAAAGTAAGTTCGCTAATCATTAGGATTAAGGTTTTCTACGATAGTGCTATGTTAGTGAAATTAGAAATTTAAGTTACAGCATTTAACCTTAAATTCTAATTCACTCGGTCCTGTTCGATGCTGTTATAACTTTCTTATAACATATTAGTATTTCTATCCGAAGATTCACTTCGATAACTAGAGATTTTATTAATTAAATAGACAACACTATATTCTATGGCATAGTAAAGTATTTCATCTTTAATATACAGAATGCGAATAATTTAATTTAGACATAATGAAATAAAGAATATAATGTCTCTTATATATGAACTCATCATACGAATAATTCTTCATTACTCATTACATGTCTTAGAATCTTTAGATGTTTGCATAAGATAAGCATACATATCACATCTATATTAATGGGACATAAATGAAATAAAAATTCATAACATAAAATTTATTAATAACAAATAATCCGATAATAAATTGTTTATAATGTCAAAATAATAAACTACTTTATAGGATATTATTCTAACAACTTTTGACTATAAGAATACCATTACATAGGAGTTTTTCATGGTCAAGAAAATCTTGACTGTAGGTCAAGAATTCTTTAATACTCCTAAAAAAGTTAATATTTTAAGAGAATACATAAAAAAGTTATTTTAGTCTAAGTTAGTTATACTCATATCCTTTTCTCCTGAGAGCAACGAAGAATGAACAGAACTGCCTCTTTACTATTTTAATAATTCTGAGTAGAGAAAAATAAAAAAAATAAAAACTCATTATGAAGAGTACAACATGTTATTACTCAACAAAAATAGCTAAAAAGGATAATATTTGGATGGAAACTTATTTAAATTATTATTTTTTCAACCGTTAGGCACAAGTCCATCATTCTAATCTATTGATGTATATTCACGATTCTAATCAATTGATGTGAACTAAAACATTCATTTACAAAACTAGGTACAAAGCAAACTTACTTATTAATTTCATTGAAAAATGACATCTATAAGTACTTCTATTAATCATATGTAAGTTTTTTTTTTTTTTTTTTTTGTATTAATACCATTCTATTTCAACTTTTTTCTAAAATTAATCATCTTTAAAATTTATTAATGATGATATACATTTGTTATTTTCATTTAGAATGACCATATATACACATGAATTTAATTGGGTTATATATATTAAAAATATGCATGTTTATGTACAACATATTAAATTGATAACTAAACTATTAATTAAGGCAAATAATATTTTGTAAAAACAAAAACCAAAAAATATGTATTAACAATTTTTTAACTCTTCTATCGTGTCGTCATCACTGTTGTAAATATTATACTCTCATGTAAATTTAAATATTCTATTATATATTATATTTTATGACGTAATGTGACAAAGAAAATATCAGTTTAATTATTTATTTTATTTATTTATTTTACTCTATTATGATTATTCATTTCACTTTATAATAGATGATATTAAGCTAAAGTATGCAATCAATTTTTTGCCAAACAATAATAATAAATTTATAGTTGTAGGCATTGGTCATTTAGAATAAGGTCATTAATTGTATAGTATGAGACCAAAATATAGAAATACATTTTAAATTTTTTTCTTTATTATATTAATGAGAAAATTCGTTAAAGGCATGGCTCCATATTATTATTATTATTATTATTATTATTATTATTATTATTATTATTATTATTATTATTATTATTATTATTACTACTACTATGATGATTGGCCTTCATATTAATTAAATGCTTGGAATATTAGTTAGAAACGCATTGCCTCGTAGAGAAAAAATAATTTGAACATCTCAAGATCAAATTATTAAGGGCTGCATAACCAATTAATATTTAATTTATTCGATATACGGTTGATTTAGAAGATTAGTCCGTATTGTTTTTGAGAATATATATAAGGTTAGAGAGAAATCAAACGTATTGTTTTATTTATTTTTTATTATGATTTTTATTGGTGTTATTATTGTTTATTATTATTATTATTTTGAAAGAAGTATTATCCTATGTTAAAATAAGTCTATATATAAAATAAAAGAAAATATTAAAAATATTGAACTAATTAAATATGTAAAATGTGTAAGTAAAAAAAAAAATACACGTCAAATCACAAAACAAAAAGAGAAAGAGAATTAGAATTTAACAATTAGATAAATTATACATAAAAAAAAATAATTAAAAAAAATAATGTAGTTACACGTGAAATTACAAAAAAAAAAAAAAGGAAATAGATAATTTTGTCGACATAATTAGTATACACAAAAAAATTAGTTAACTTAGTTAATCTAGGGGGAAAAAAGAGCATACGTGTAGGAAAAAAATTTAAAAAGGGAAAGAAAAAAAAACTTGTATACAATAAGGAATGAGAATAAAAATACAACAATGAAATGGGAATGAGAATAAAAATACATGAATTGAATGAGAATGAAATAAAAAAAAATTCTAAAAAAAAGGAAATAAAATAAAAATCAATGGAAAAGGAATTGAAAAAAAAAATGCCACCAACAAGTTACAAGTTTTTTTTGTCATAAATATCTTTCTAAATTTATATAGGCATCGGTTAAATATATATATATATATATATATATATATATATATATATATTATAGGTAAAATCACTAATATTATTGTAACCATCAGATGAAAATCTAATAGCCTAAATTAGAGTACTAGTTCATGGAGTAAAAACAAAAATCTCCATTGAAATATGACCATTAGGATTAGAATTATTCGTGTGTGTATATACATATATATATATATATATATTACAACTTAATTTTCCTTTTTAACCTTATTAAGACATCTAAAAATAAAAATATTTTAGTCAATACGATATTAATTTCATTACATTACATGAAGTCAATCAATTCAACTACGAAATCTCATTGTTATTCCTATTTGAATTTCATTCCACTACTATTTTTATTATATTCTACTAAACCAAATTACTGTTTCTATTCTATTCCGCCAGATCAAGCACATTAGTTAAACAAAACCAGGGGACGAAAAGAAAAAAAATGAAAAAAGACAACACCTGGTTTGTTTTCTCTTCTTTTTGCGTAAGGAAAGGACAATTTTGTTTCATCTTTTCCAAGTTGTATGCTCTGTACATTGCACCTATATTTACTATTAAAAAAAAGGTTAAAGTTTTATGCTTTGTACAGTGCGCCTGTAATCACTATAAAAAAAACAAAAGTTAACAAAGCCTACCGCAAGCGATATTATTATACAATAGAGGGACAAATAAACTTGAAACCATCATTCGCATTATGATGATGCCGGCTTTTACAATAATTTTGAGAATTAATATTAATTCATAACGCACAAAAATCAAATTCTAGTCTCATTTGCTTCAAAAACTTCGTCTTCCTCCCACTATAACTTTTTACCTCTTGATTTTTGCCGTACCAGAAAGAGATCATTTGTTGATCTCCTTATTTGATAGACTTTTCCTATTATTTTTTCTTTTCTATTTGTTCCTTGTTATTTTTGTTGTAATAAGCGAAGGTCTTTATTCCTATAGATTCATTTTTATAAATGTTTTCTCTCACTAGAAATGTCTGTGAATTTCGTTTATATTAGGTTACTTTTGTTCATTTTTTCTTCTTTTTTTCTTCTTTGGTTTTTTCTAGTTTTAAACATTCCAAGATCGAAATCTAAGAATTCATATTGTCAAAGACCTATCTCCACTCTAGATCCATTATTCCATATTCTCTAAATCTAAAGAGCCAGACTTATCTCCACTGTAGATCCATTATTTCATATTCCCAAATTTATGGGCACGTTACTCATATTTCGTGTACAATTTTTCTCTACAATTAGTGTTAATCGAATTCAGTAGTATTGTTAAATATTTTTATGTTATGATTTATTTGTAGCTCGATGTTTGTATTTAATTAATTATTAGAAGAAATAAAATTATTTATTATTTGTTAAAGAAATGAAAATACGCGCAAATCTAATACCAATTTTATAAGTAATCTTTAGTAGAAGGTCGCGGCAAGAAAAATACTAAAGGACAAACTATAGTCTTTAATACCACACTCCGATAAAAATGAGTTCCCAACTTTCAAATTTAATTGTGAGTTTTATACTCTCTTATTATTGCGGGGGTAATTGTATGAATGATAATATAACCCTAGGTCTCACTTAAAAAAAATAATAGTACTAATATAACCCAAAGTTACAAATATGTATGTGTGGTTATTCGATTATGACAGAGATAGGAGAAATTATTCAAGTGGAAGAAAATAATCAAACAGATTAACTTTCACGTAAATATGCAGGTGTGATACATAAATAATAATTCACCTTGTATTCACTCCAATATACATATCCACAAAAATAAATAAATTATCTTATACAATATAAGTAAATATTTATTATCTTATATGTCCTTATGTATTTGAATTTTTAGATTTTGAAAACTATTCACCATGATATTCTAGTTTTTAGTATAATTATCTTAGATTTTTCTTAATTTGTCACTAATAATCACTAATGGTTAACTGTGGTTGTCTGAGTCATTCTTTAGGTAACCCTGCATCGAAAAAAAAAAAATGATAAATATAGTGAGTATGGTATTGCAATTGAAGCTCGATCCGGTGCATTGCGATTTCCCAACTGATGCAGAGCACTACATATAGCCCTTTAATATTGCTCTTGGTAATCGGACAAAGATCAGATGGGGATAGGGACATGATTTGTGTATAATATATACCTTAAAAGAAAACTAATTGGATTTGTGATGCAAAAGACGTCCTCTCTTACGTCGCGAGCTTACCCACATTGGTCTATGACAATGGTTTGAATATACAAGTATTTAGACATTTCGGAAGAGAACTCAAGCATAAATTGACTTCCTTGCATCCCAAACAGACACCCAAAGACAAACACAGCATCTATATATATATATATATATATATATATCAGTCTGTTTGGCACTGAAAACCCACTTAGAGAGAGAGAGAGAGACAGAGAGAGAATATGGGCTGGAAAGGAATTCTGGGTTTTGATTATGGAATAGTTCAAGCACCATTAGGACCTGATATTTCTAGTCCTGAGCTAGTTGCTGCTGTTGCCAATGCTGGTGGACTTGGTCTCCTTAGAGCTCCTGACTGGGTTAGCTTTATACTTTTATCTTATTTCTGTATTTGTTAATTTGTGTTCTTTATAACAGTCAGTCTGAATTAAATGAAGTCAAAATTGAAATAATTTCAGTGTAGCAACTTTGATTACCATGGAAAATAGCTGATTGATATTATGGTTTACATTTTATCTCTATGCACTCAGATAATCTGCTCTAGACAAACAATATAACTACTAAGGTTAAAATGTTATCATACATGATAGGTGGGTATTATACTTTCTATTTCTGGGTTTTTTGCATACAGATTGAGGGTGTTAAAAGTGTTTTGATAAACTTAATTTGGACTTACATTTGAATCAATCATTGTTGAGAATTTTTGAATTTGCTTCACCAGGAGGCACCAGACTACTTGAGGGAACTGATAAGAAAGACTAGAACTTTGACTGACAAACCATTTGGGATTGGGGTTGTTCTGGCTTTCCCTCATGAAGAGAATTTAAAAGCCATTTTGGAGGAAAAAGTAGCTGTTTTGCAGGTCTACTGGGGTGAAGTTTCAGAAGATCTTGTACTCGGAGCTCATCGGGCAGGGGTGAAGGTTGTTCCTCAAGTGAGTGTTCTATTATTGTTTTTAGAATTTGAATTTATTTCCTTTTCTTTTACAGAAGTTGGTTCCTAAGTTTGTCTCATTGGTTTATCCTATTCTCCTGTTTTGTTTTATGTGAAAGTGTATAGAGAAATTCAAATGAAAAAATGAAAGAAAATTTTGATACTTGTTATCGCTCTTGACAATTTAATCTCCTAGTCTCACCTTTAATGGAGAAAGTCAGGGATATGGTTAAGTGGGCATTTGGCTAAACATGTGCTCTTTCTTTTCATTCCCTTTCTAGTTCAAAAATCATGTAGTGTATATTTTATTGGATACTAAAATCTCTGTTGAGTTCTTTTATTTTATAGCAAATGTGACATATCTATGAACAACCACCATCACGCTGCGAATCTAAACTCCTTTTGTTTAATGACTTGTATATCTCTTCAGCACCATTCTTTTTGGTTCTGTTCTTGAATCCTGAAAAACAAATCTGAACTGCTACCTTTCTTTACAGTTCAGATTTAAAATAATCCCACTTTCCATCAGCTGTTACAGTTTATATTTGTTCTCAAAAATCCATATACTGCATTTAACACAAGATGTAAACTCAGAGAACTTGTATTTATTCACAATACATGCTCATCTATGGGTTGAGGAAAGGTAATAATCTGGTTACTTTTCTCAAAGTGCTTAATAGATTTTGTGTATATATTGAAGGTTGGGAGTGTTGAGGAAGCAAAGAAAGCGGTAGACGTGGGAGTAGATGCAATTATTGTCCAGGGACGTGAAGCAGGAGGACATGTTATCGGTCAGGTACAAGACAAGTGCTTCTTGTTGTTGGTTTAAGCATCTAATCTTTGCTCTTAACAATGTATTGTGACTATTTTCACTCTTTTATTCTTCCTTCAAGATTTCCAAGATAAAGTGAGAAAGCCAGAAAGCCATAGAACTGCAAGGTCATAGGACCTTGGAATTGAAATCTAGCCTAAAGAACTTACGATTATGAACCAAAGAATGCAAACCTCATTAGTTGTTTACAAGTTGTTCTGCTCTTGATGATGAAATGAAAAAAAAGATTGCAAGCTAGGTTCATTTAGTTGATATGTGCGCTATGGATTCCTGTCACTGTAATTGGCTAAGATAAGCATCATTCAGGTCGAGTTATGATGTATAAAAAAGCCTCATTAACTTAAGTTTCAACATTGTAACTTGTAAAGTCCTCCTTGCATCTGATTGAAAAACTTTACTTGAGGTCATTTACTCATTTGTAGTGTTGAATCCAATAGTTTTCACCTTCTACCGCACTTGATAAACTCCTAAATTTGATGTAGTGCATTTCCAATGTCAAATATCCTGTACATTATAATGATGTCTGTAACATTGACCCATATTACAGATAATTAACTTTTGTGGCTTCTCCTATTAGGAAGTGCTTATCTTTATTCAATTATTTGGTTAGAACTCTCTGTAATATTTAGCTGTTTATCTGAAGATCGAAAATTTATGGGTATGTTAAACGTTATCATTATTGAACTACAACAGGATGCTCTGTTCCCATTGTTACCAAGGGTGGTTGATCTTGTTGGAGATAAAAATATTCCTGTCATTGCTGCTGGAGGTATTGTTGATGCTCGCGGTTATGTTGCTGCTTTGGCCCTTGGAGCTCAAGGTGTCTGTCTAGGCACAAGGTCTGGATACTTTCTTTTCAAATACATATATAATTTATTCAAGCAATCTGGTAAAAGAGTGCTGGTGTACAAATCATGTAATCGAATATCCCGAAACCTCAAAATGCTTTTGATTCAGTTAATGTTTGTTGCTTCTTGCATAAGTGACTATAACATCATTTTTCTTTCGTTAGGTGATTGTTAATCTGACTTATCTACACTGTATTAGATATTGTGAGAATGTTTGCATTTCAAAATTCATCATTACATAATTTTTTTGTCCTCGTTTTTTAACAAACTAAACAAAGTTTTGTTTTTGTTTGTTTTTTCGGTTTTGTTTTTATAAGCAAGGCTTGTCCTTTTTGAATACAAAAAGAATTTCTCTGAAATATTATTGATCTTGCAATACTCATTGTCTTAGATTGTTGTGTCAAATCAACAATCTTATTACAAAGCATGGAGCTTTAAGCTAATTTGACTTTGGTTAGCAATATATAACGTCTAATAGTATTTCTTAGAAATTCTCGAGTCATGAGATTAGAAACCTATTTCAGATTTGTTGCATCCGAGGAAAGTAATGCTCATCCAATATACAAGAAGAAGCTGATAGAATTTGACAGGACTGAGTATACTGACATATTCGGGCGGGCAAGGTGGCCTAATGCCCCCCAACGTGTCCTTGAAACACCTTTCTTCCATGAATGGAAATCTCTTCCTGCTCATGAAAATGAAGTAAACCAACCAGTTATTGGTCGATCAACAATACATGGCAAGGTAAAGTGTTCACTTACTTTTCCTCTCTTGCTCAAAATGTTTTTATTCATTTGCATAAGGTGGTCAAAAGGCTGATTCGTCATCAAATCACTCTACCGTTTACTTTCCATGATGAACTTATCTTCTTCCTGTGGATTGTATTTGTTTCTTGTTAATCTGCTTTCACATTCTTCTACGCATGCAGGAAAGAGAAATTCGCCGTCTTGCAGGTACTGTTCCGAATTTGTCAACAACAGGTGACATAGAAAGCATGGCATTGTATGCTGGCCAAGGTGTAGGTCTCATCAAGGAAATTTTACCTGCTGGTGAAGTTGTTAAGAGACTAGTTGAAGGTGCTCAGGCTTTGATCAAGCTGAAGTTCAGTGGGATATAAAGTTTTTGGATCATTAAATTTCCCAAATGTGGGTACTATTTATGATCAATAAAGGTTCTCTAAAAATTAAGTTGATGTTACAAATTGGGCTTTTCCATGTGTATGTAAATTTTGAATGTAACTATCTAAAGAAAGAAAAAAAGAAGATAAGGAAAAGGAAGGGTAACCTCATGAAGTTTAACTCACCCTTTGAATAATAATTATGTTCACCTAGCAGTGTGTATATTTTCTCTCAAATTATGAACATTTGTCTTAATCTAATATTCCCTAGTGGAAATGTATCTTTTCAAAACCAGATAATTATTCTCCGGAATCATTGGGCCGTAGCAAAGTACAATTTTCTTTGGTGGTGTATGGAAAAGGAATGGGAATAGTAATAGGAATGGAATGAGAGTAAGAATGGAATAGAAAAGAAAATTGATTAAATTGTTTGGTTGACATGTTGGAATCAGTATCTGAATAGAAATTACTATATTTGGTTTATTATGTAATGGAATAGAATTAATATTATATAGAAGAAAATACTCTTATTATTAGAAAATTGGTCCAAATATTAAATTGGTACAAAAATTGATTCATTTATTTATTTATGCATTTTTTGCATTAAAAATTCTTTTTTTTTTTAAATAAAAATTTTAAAGATAGAATAACACATTAAACCGTATATAGTGTGATGTGTTATACAGAATTTCAGGGTTGATGCGTTATTTTTAGAATACGGGTTAATGTGTTATTTTCAGAAAACCTGAATAACGCATCAACTTATATACGGGTTGATGTGTTATTTTCATAAATTCTGAATTCAACCCGTATACAGGTTGATGTGTTATTTTAATATTATACAATATATGAAAGTGAACAGTGAGTATTGGTGTTCTGAATTTTGTTAATAAAAAGGGGACAAATATGGCATAATAAAATTAGAGGTGGAATGAAATAACCTTTCCACTAGTTTAGTTTAGGAAAGACAATTCCATCAAATAGATGAATTATTATTCCAAAAGAATGGCTTTTCCATAATTAAAAAGCAAAACCAAACAATGGAATGAGTATTATTCATTCCATTCCATTTCATTCCTTTGTCTCTCAAATTATGAATATTTGTCTTAATCTAATGTTTCCTCGTGGAAATGTATCTTTTCAAAATCAGATAATTATTTTCAGGAATTATTTGGCCGTAGCAAAGTACAATTTTCTTTGGTGGCATATAGAAAAGGAATGGGAATGATAATAGGAATGGAATAGAAAAGAAAATTAATTGAGTTATTTGGTTGACATGTTGAAATCAATGTCTGAATGAGAATTACTATGTTTGGTTTATTATGTAATGGAATGAAATTAACATTAGATAGACGAAAATACTCTTATTATTAGAAAATTGGTACAAAAATTAATTCATTTATTTATTCATGTATTTTTTTGCATTAGAAAATTCTTTTTTTAAAAAATAAAAATTTTAAAGATAGAATAATACATTAAACCGTATATGGTGTGATGTGTTATACAGGATTTCAGAATTACGGGTTGATGTGTTATTTTTAGAATACGAGTTGATGTGTTATTTTTAGAATATGGGTTAATGTGTTATTTTCAGAAAGCTTGAATAACACATCAACTTATATACGGATTGATGTGTTATTTTCAGAAATCCTGAATTCAACCCGGTATGGTTGATGTATATTTATTTTAATATTATACAATATATGAAAGTGAACAGTGAGCATTGGTGTTCCTAATTTTGTTAATAAAAAGGGACAAATATGGCATAATAAAATTAGAGATGGAATGAAATAACCTTTCCGCTAGTTTAATTTAGGAAAGGCAATTCTATCAAATAGATGAATTATTATTCCAAATGAATGACTTTTCCATAGTTAAAAAGTAAAACCAAACAATACAATGAGTACTATTCATTCCATTCTATTCTATTCCTTTGTCTCTCAATTTATGAACATTTGTCTTAATCTAATGTTTCCTCGTGGAAATGTACACTTTTTAAAACTAGATAATTATTCTCTGGAATCATTTAGCCATAGCAAAGTACAATTTTCTTTTGGATAATGCTTGAGGTACCATCTTTTGTACCAAATTTTTAATACCAATACATGTGGCATGTGATTTGTCACCACTCAATTGGTGATAATGTTTAATCTATTCGTAGTAAATTTTAACACATCAATTAGATTGTGACAACTTACATGCCATATGTGTTGGTACAAAAAATTTGGTACAAAAATTAGGATATGTAGTGTTATCCTTTTCTTTTTGTTTAACAAAAGCTGCTTGAGCTTTGGTAATGATCTATTGTTCAAATTAAAGTCCGAGGCTTTGAGCAAAATTATGACACTTGGTTAAAATGTGGTACCTGTGGCTTTGAGCAAAATTATGACACGGTATTAAAATGTGATACCCAAGATTTTAAGTTGATATTTATTGTCCTGTCTTTAGCTTAACTTTGTTAATTTGATGACTAAATATATAATCTCCATAAATATGCGGTGTGTAATTCCTAGGTTTCTTACAAAAATCCACGCCCAAGGTCCAAAAAATTGAAAAATCCTGGATGAGCTGAATTTATTTGAAAATTCTGGATTAATTTAAAAAATATCACTTTTTATAATTTTCTTTAGAAAAATATTTTTCAAAAATATTTATAAAAAGTGATATTTTGCTAAATAGTTTTAAAAATTGTATTTTTCTAAATAAATTTTGGATTTTTCGAATAATTTCAAAATTCATATTTTTAATATTTTTTTCGAAAAATTTACTATATAATCAAATTCCTCTAATTTCTACGTAAGCTAGCGCAGTTTGGTAAAGCTTTTTGAGAAGTTAATGTGGCTTATTCAATAAATTTTCGGGTCAAAAATTATTTGATAAATATACAATGAATATATTGGATAATTTAGCCCAAATCTATAGCTATAATATGAAATTGGGCTATTTACAAAATTCCAGGCCCAAGATACCAAAACTTGAAAAATCCCAAATGGATTGATTTTTTTGAAAAATCCCGGATTGATTTAGAAAAATATCACTTTTAAAAAATATTATTAGAAAAATAACACTTTTAAAAAATATTTAGAAAAATACTATTTTTTCTTTAAATTTGGTTCTTTTCAATGATACTCGAGATAACCAATTAGGTTACTTAGAGTAACCAATCCTATCACTTGAAGTAACTATTCAAGTTACCTCAGGTAACTCGACTAGTTACCTTAAGTATCTCATCAATCACTAAAAAATAGTATTTTTCTAAATACTTTTAAAAGTGGTGTTTTTATAATTAAATCCGAGATTTTTTCAGAACAATTTCAAATTCCGGGATTTTTCAATTTTTTTGAAAAAATACCATAAAAAATCAAATTTCCTCTATGAAGTTGGCCTAATTTCAGATTTTAGATTATATGGAAATCTCTCCACAATTTTAATGAATTTTTCAAAATTTCCATATTACCTTTGAATAATTATGAAAATACCAGCAACTATCCTCACATATATATACTATATCCTCTGAAACAAACTTCTTCTTTTCCATTTATTATTATTATTATTTTTTTCAAATGAACAAATCGGAGCACTCCTTATTTAAGGGTGACAATTTGTGTTGACGGGGTGGATTCGCATTGGATTGGAGTCCAATATATACATAAATTATATCAATCTGAACTTGACTCATGACCCGCCGTGTCAATAAAATAT
Organism: Trema orientale; assembly: GCA_002914845.1. NCBI lineage: Eukaryota > Viridiplantae > Streptophyta > Magnoliopsida > Rosales > Cannabaceae > Trema > Trema orientale. Next base: position 717,908 of record JXTC01000092.1, on the reverse strand, counting down.
CAATATTAACCCGACCCACACTCAAAACGGATTAACCCAAACTCGACCTGCTCAACTGGTTTAGATAAACAACAAGTAATCCTTAACTCGATTTTGACCCGCATTTCGTTTTTGACCTGTCAACCCACTTGTGACTCGTGTTTGTACTTTCCATGGACTAGCCCGTCCTGCCCATGAGCTCATTAGGCCAGGATATAAATTACTTTTAAATTATAGATCTATAAATCTATATTTGGATTAAAACATATTATATATAATATATAATAATACCTAATCTTTTGTTGCAGAAGTCGATTTAACAGTGATTGTTGAGTCAAAAGTTTTAATTTTAAGTATAAATAAAGTTATCATTTATCTTTAAAAAAAGAGAAAATTGCAGCGAAAGTCCCTTTTCTCAGTTGAAATTTAGACTTATATACCTTCCGTCCAAATTTTGTTGTAATTATCAAATTTCTCTATTAAATACCATCTTAGAGAACATGTGTCATCCTTTGAGGTTAATTGCAATTTTAAAAATATAAAAAAATGAATAAAAATATGAAAAATCAAAAAAATCAAAAAAATTTTAAAAAAAGAAATAAGTTAAAAAAAATAAACGAAAAATATGTAGATAATAATATATATATAATTTAATAAAATAAAAAAAGGAAAATCGTTGTTAAAAAATCATCTAAAATTAGATCCATAATTGTTATCAGATTTGTATCCAAAGCTCCATCTACCCATGGCTTCTTCTTCTTCTTCTAACAATGGTGCTTGCTCTGTATTTGGGTCAGGTTCCATATCGATTTCGGGTTCAAGTGCTCCACCACCATCATTCTACTTAGACGAGAAGTGGAAGCTTTCGAAGAAGGAGAGCCTATCTCGAAGTTGCCGATATTCGTCTTCGAGGCACTGTGTAACCATGCTCATCTATTGGAGAGAATACGACGACTCTTAAATGCAATTTTCCCTATAAGGTGATCAAGCTTTGTTTTTTTTTTCCTCCCCTATCTGTGAGATTTTTTTGGATTTTTGCTTAAGACCCCGTTCTTTGTATTTAGCTCTTTTTTTTTTCTCGATGCCCAAGACAAGAAAAGAATAAGAAGGAAGAGAGAGACATATTCTTGTATATAAATTATTTTTTGTTTTTTTAAGGGTTAGATTTTCTGGACTCTGAATCTCGTCGTGAAAGAGGAGATGAGTTCTTGACATTATTGAGTTTAGAATGAAAAAAAAATCTAATATAGATAATTATCATTTTTCTTATCTGGGTTTTTCTTAATCTTGATTCTTGATCGTGAATGAAGTGATGTGTTTTTCTAGTTTTCGACTAAAAAAAAAAATGAAAATGAGGAAAGAGATTGATTCCTTCTCATAATTTCAAGCATTATTAGTTGCAGATTTGATAGGAATTGTAGATATGGTTTTAAATGATTTTTTAATAACGATTTTCCTTTTTTTTTTTTTATTTTCTTAAATTATATATATATATTCTATTTTTTGTTTATTTTTTTAAACTTATTTCTTTTTTTTTTAATTTATTTGATTTATTTTCATTTTCTAAATTTTTATTCATTTCTTTACGTTTTTAGAATTGCAACATTTAACAGAAAAATTTAATAGTTGCAACAAAATTTAGACGGAAGGTGCTATCGTTGTTTGGAAAAAAAATTAAGTATGTAAGTATAAATATTGACTAAAAAAATAGATTTTCACCGTATTTTTCTCTTATAAGAAGGATGTAAAATTATCTTTTTTTTTTTTTAAAAAGGACCTAAAGTTTTCCTTTTAGAAAAAATGTACATTAAAAAAAGTGCCAAGTGGCCAATGACTCAAGTCTTCATCTATACTTTAACTTTTTTTGTTTTTTCAAATTTCCATTTGTTTTTAGAAATTTTCCAAAATTAATAAAAAAAAAAAACAAAAGAGAGTAGAGAGCTGTTAAGCTCTGCACTTTTAGCCTTACAAAGAACTGTTAGACTTTTTGAGATAGAAAAGCAAAGAGCATTAAAGTATACCGGCTTCGTTAAAAGAAAATACCAGCTTACTCTCGTTACGGATTGAAATATACCAGGCCACTACGGGCTGATATAGGCTAGCCTATTATTGGTCCGTCCTTGTAAGCCAGGTTAGGCCTGGCTATCAGTTTCTGTGGCCCGACCTGTCCTGTACCGCAAATTGTATGAACTAGATCGGGTCAATTCATGGCCGGCATAGGCCTGTGATAAAACAGGACGGATTGGCGTATTTGACACCTCTAATTACAAGTGTCAATGCAAGGGAATCTCAGTCGTTGATAAAATTTCTCTCTTCAAATATACACGACTTTTCACAACTTCTGTAGAATCCCCTCTACTTCAAGTACATATATGTAGTAATGCATATGCTCTTTTTATGCTTATCCGCACTTGTTATTCAAATTTGACTTGCAGAAAGATGCAAGAAATATAATGATGATATTAGCATAAAGATTGATCGACAATTCAATTATAATATAAAAATGTAAACACGAAAATGATATATGATTTGCAAATATAAAGTATCTATCTAAAAAATAATTGTTTTTACCATCTAGAAGACAATTCCCCACCCACCTGCCCCGCCCACACAAGAGTACAAGAAATTACTAGCTTTTACAGGCATAATTTTTCAACCCAATACAATGAATATTGTGATAAGACTATAATTCATTATTGAGAAAAGATATTTCGAACATCTACTAAATTCCTCGTGATGAAAAAAGAAAGCATCGTTTGTGTTCAAAACGAACCATTTTTGCTATATCATATATCTAAAATTAAGTAGATACCTTATTCCTGAATAAACTCTCGTATATTCTTTTTCAATAAATTCTAAATTATTTCTGTCACTACCAATGATCTCGATCCCCAATTTTGGCTGTGTCTCCGCTTGAATAGGATTGAAAAATTTTAACAGCAGTTGAACTTTGTTGGCTCCCTCTTCCAGTCGTTCCGATTAATTTTCGACTGACGTCCGAAATATTTCGACCTACTCGAAAATTTTTGTCTAAGGTTGAGCCACCGGTCTAATATAATTGATTGTCTTCCCGATGCTGTTCATTCATATGTTGTCTGATTTTTGACCGGTGTCAAATTGCAGGTAATTTTAAAATTTTAAAATTTTTATTAAATGAAAGTCTTAGTTTTATAAATAATTTATAATTTATTTATTTTCTTATCACATACATTAAAGACAGTCAATTAAAAATCTACACTCATATGCATGAGGCCATACATTGTATATAGCCACAATGTATCAGCTAAAAATTGAGTAGTGGACCCCAATTCATCAACAAATTACCGGCACTTTATTTTTAAATTTTTCATGCTTCCCAATCTTACTAAACATATTATATCTTAACTTTAAATTTATTATATTATATTATTGTTAAAATATGAGATAATTTAGTAGATCGTCCATTTATGAAGTATATGTTTGAAAAATATGAAAAAAAGTAGATCCAATGAAAGTTCAGTACCACTTTTACATAATTTTACATGGGGACAACATCAGGATATATTTTGGTTATATTTTTTTCATTAATATCTTCACTCTCTCACTATGTCCAGTCCAATAAGGTGGCCCATAAATACGTTACTCGATACAACACCACTACTGCAAGCAAACAAATCAATGATCACGTCCATCTGAGGTCTTACAGTCAAATATACCCCAACTTCACTCTACCATGGATCTCCTCCTCCTGGAGAAGGCCCTCTTAGCCCTCTTCTTCGCCGCCACGGTAGCCGTTGCCATCTCTAGACTCCGCAGAAAGCGGTTCAAGCTTCCTCCGGGCCCCATACCGGTGCCCGTATTCGGAAACTGGCTCCAAGTCGGCGACAACCTGAACCACCGCGTCCTCGCCAAGCTAGCCAAGAAATATGGCGACATCTTCGTGCTCCGCATGGGGCAGCAGAACCTCGTGATAGTCTCTTCCCCGGAGCTCGCGAAAGAGGTCCTCAAGACCCAAGGAGTGGAGTTTGGATCGAGGACCCGAAGCGTGGTGTTCGATATCTTCTCGGGTGATGGACAAGACATGACCTTCGCCGCCTACGGCGATCATTGGAGGAAGATGAGGCGAATCATGACCGTCCCTTTCTTCACCAGCAAGGTTGTCCCGCAGTACAGCCGGAGCTGGGAGGAAGAGGCCGCGAGCATGGTCGAAGAGTTTAGAAAGAACCCTCAGGCTTCAACCAATGGGATTGGTGTAAGGATCCGGTTGCAGCTTTTGATGCACAACAACATCTATAGGATTATGTTCGATAAGACATTCGAGGGAGAAAATGATCCCTTGTTTGTGAATCTTCATGATCTGAATATAAAGAGAGCTGTTTTGGCTCACAGCCTTGCCTACAACTACGGTGATTTTATTCCCATTTTTAGACCCTTCTTAAGAGGCTACCTTAATATTTGTAAGGAAACAAATGAGAAGAGGCTGCAGGTTTTTGACTTCTTCATCCAAGAGAGGAAGTAAGTTACTGTCTTTTCTTTCAATTATTTCAAATTATTTATGTATATGAATTTTTGTAAGGTGTATATCAATTATTTATTTCAAGTAAATAGGGTTTGTATATATCGCCCAGCTGTTTCTTTTTTTTGAGTGAAGTGTGAATGACAAAAGATTTTTTAAAGCATGATGTTAGCGATCCTAATTACTGTCCCAAAATTTTGATAGCAACACGTACATCATATTAGCTATCACTATTTGATTAATCTATTCAAATTTATGTGAATTATTTTAATATTATTCCTAAATTTAATGGTGAATGCCATAGGTTTTGGTATTTAAAATTTAGTACGATAGTTCGATCCTTAAAATTATTCTTTACAAATATCTTGAAATTTGAAAACGTCTTCACATTTTTCTTCACTTTATATATATATATATATATATATTTATTAAAAATGTTATTATATAACAAGCTTTTAATTAATGTACCAATTTGGTTGCTTATTACAATTAACAGGAACGTAATAGCCTCAAGCACTATTAAGAGGAGGGATAACCAGGGCTTGCGATTCCCCGGCATAGACCATATTCTAGAAGCACAAGAAAAGGGAGAAATCAACGAAGAGAACGTGAGATACATCGTTGAGAACGTGAACATTGGCGGTAAATTAAGTACCATGCATACATATTCTATATATAACTAATCATACAAGCACTAAATTTAATCAAAAATTTTTTATTAATTTTTTTTCCTTTTTAAATAAATCTTAACTAATCACGTCCATTTATTTTGGAAAAAAAAAAAAAAAAAAACTCACTCTGATAATCGAATTTCCGAACTAATACTCGATCTCTATTTACTCCATCCCTGCGAGTCTTCGTGCGCTTGTATTAGACTTATTAGTGTAATAATATAACAAATAGTTTAGTATGATATTTTAAGTGAGTCCTTGTTTGTTTAATTAATTGTGGACGTGCTGAACAGGAATTGATACCGTAACACGTTCACTCGAGTGGGCAATTGCAGAACTGGCTAACAACCCGGAAGTCCAGAAAAAGCTCCAGCTTGAGCTTGACACCGTACTCGAACGCGGTCTCCAAATCACCGAACCCGACACTCACAAACTGCCGTACCTCCTGGCCGTGATCAAGGAGACTCTCCGGCTTCGGATGGCGTTGCCTCTCCTTGTCCCCCACATGAACATAAACGACGCAAAGCTCGATGGATACGACATCCCCGCCGAGAGCAGGATAAGCGTAAATGCATGGTGGCTAGCCAACAACCCGGCCCATTGGAAGGACCCGGAACAGTTCCGGCCCGATAGATTCCTGGAAGAAGAGTCCCACGTGCAGGTCAACGGCAATGACTTTCGCTACATTCCGTTTGGTGTGGGGAGAAGGAGCTGCCCGGGAATAGTCATGGCCTTGCCCATATTTTGTATCACTTTGGGACGTTTGGTTCAGAATTTTGACATTTTAGTCCCGCCGGGTCAGTCCGAGATTGATACAGCGGAGAGAGCTGGCCAATTTAGCCTTCACATATTGAAGCCTTATAAAGTTGTTTTCAAGCCAAGATCAATTTAGACTTGTCCTTTTTTTTTTTCCCTAAACAAATGATGTTTGGTATGTTAAAAAACTAAAAAGTTCTTCAGGAGGAGGACTGTGGTAAAACTTTGTTTTTATCCGAATTCACCAAAAAAGCTTGAAGAAAAAAAGAAAAAAGAAAGTGAATAAAAATGATTTTGTAGCCAAAGGACCGAATTTTGGGCAAATTTTAAGGAAATTTCTGATTTTATTGGATGGTTGGTGGAATATTGATTTCTTGGAGCAAGTTGTTTTTTTTTGTTTTTTTTGTTTTTTAACATATTGATGTGGTGGTGTTAATAAAAAGTTTCCCTTTGAGTTTGAACCACCGTGAGGATTTTTTTATTTGGCAATATGATTTCTCACGATTGTACACTGTGAAATCGAGGATTTTTTTATTTGGCAATATGATTTCTCACGATTGTACACTGTGAAATCGATCGGGTTATAAACTGGCCATCTAGCAGAGTCTCACTTAAAAAAAGCAGATGATGTCCCTGTGTTGGGTCACTTCCCAGAATCACCTTCATTCAGTTGGGATATCAAAGACGACATGAGAGCTCAAACTCTTGACCTCACACTCCTTAAGTGAGAAAATACCCTAAGGTAGAACACCTTGCCATTTCGACCACCCATTCAGAAGTATGTCTATCCTTCGTCCATCATTATGATTATTGTAGAACTAGGAATAGAATATTCCGATTAAATAATTTTAATTAGAATGCGTCACTACCACTTAAAAGAGTCAAATTTTGATAGGCTACTTTCCAAACAAGATTATTTTTCTTATTTACATGTTTAGTTCTTTATGAAATTATGGGCTGCTTTTTTTTGACTTTAGTCATTCTATAAAAATAATGCAATGCTTTTCTACCAGTAAGGGCATCAAAGAAATTTGAGATAATTGTAGTAATTATTATTGGATGTATTTGAGATACTGATGAAGATCATCCGTAGACGTATCGGCCGTGACACACGTGGATGAACATAAATAAGGGACATTTTTGGTATCTACATAAAGAAGACTAAGGTACCGAATTTAGAAGTCATGAGAATGTAAGGAGGGTTATATTGTCTTAGAAATGAAAGATATGTTGTTCTTTAAATTATTCTTCTTTTTAATTGTGAAAGCCTGTAGCAGCAGAAAAAAAATGTAGCTCTTATATTGAGAGTTATTAAGTACTATAAATTCTGTGTATTTTGGTTCGTTTTATATTTATTGCTCTCTATTACAAAGTATTAAGCAATTTAGACCGTAATAATTCTACCCTTATCTAATATCTGTAAAAAAAAATAAATAAATAAAAACCCAAGAATGTTCCTTCTATTAAAGCATTATCACTCACAGATAAGAACAATACCAGCCAATACCACAACTACTTCGAAAGTTGTCAGTGTTGTTCTTAATAAAAAGTTTCTTAGAGAAGTACTAGCAATATTTTATTTGCTGCATTCATTTACATTCTTTTGTTTCATTGCTTAACATATGAAATTTAAAAAATAATTTATTATATTATTAAAAAAAAGGGCGCGTTTACAATAGGGGCGTCCCTACGTAGGACCCTGTCTATACACCGTTGGATGAGAATCTGTGTATAAATAGATTTCCCACAGATTCCCGTTATTCCCCACAGATTTCTATCCAACGGTGTATAAGGGGTGGCCCTACGTAGGGGCGCCCCTACTATAGCCCTCCCCTAAAAATAAAAGACATTATAAACTACATCAATTATGAGAGCTTGAATTACTATTGATTCATCGATCCAACTCTAAATACTGTATACTCGAGATTTAGACCAACATTTTTAACCACCATTAAGAAAGCAACTCTAATGGTCTTATCTTGTTTGCTTTTATTTTTTGGGCGCGTCTACAGTAGGGGTGCCCCTACCTGTCTATTCACCGTTGGATGAGAATCTGTATATAAATAGATTCTCCACAGATTCCCGTTATTCCCCACAGATTCTCATCCAACGATAATTAAGNCCCTACGTAGGGACGCCCCTACCGTAGCCATCCCTTTTTTTTTTTTTTATAATTATATACAAGCCTAAGTTAAAACTTCCTTCCGAACGAGGAGATGGCCGATAACTCTTTTTTTTTATTTATTATTTTTTGGGGTGTCTGCAGTAGAGGCGCCCCTACGTAGGGTCCTGTCTATTTATCGTTGGATGGGAATCTGTATATAAATAGATTCTCTACAGATTTCCGTTATTCCCCACAGATTCTCATCCAACGATAATTAAGGCATGACCCTACATAGGGAAGCCCTTACCGGAGCCATCCTCTTATTTTTTTTATTAAATAGTAATACGGGTAAAGTGTCTACCGAAAATTAGGATATTATCTAATTTTTGAGGGGAAAAAAAAAGCCAAAAGATGATAAATAATCCGTAGCTTCAACTGTATGTAGAAGATTTAAAAATATTTACAAATATTACAACAGAACGGATCGAGTGGTTTCTACTTTAGTTCTTGTGCCACTGAGATGACATCATATCACAAAAAATCGAGTGGTTTCATCCCCTTTAGTCGATGTGATGCCAGTTGTTGCTCTCTCCGGCTCTAAAGTTCTTAGAAGTCTCATTGAATTAGGATTCATTGTATTGTTGTCTCGTTAGGAGACGTGGAGGACTAGAAAACATTCAGGATTGTGACCTTTGTCTTATCATATATTTATCTAGTTTGATAAATGGCTGCCGAGTCTTTTACAAGTCCTAGTTAATGTCAAACTCTAGCACAGCTTTCTATGTATTCGGTGCATTATGGACAGCCGCGAAGAGAGAGAACGTTGAGATAGAGCTCAAGAGAGCAACAATATAACTTGGTGGGAGAAGTTTTTGGAGTTTCTGGAATAAAAGAAAATTAAAAATATAATTATGAGTTTATGAAATTATTATGAGTTTATGGAATTTTTAGGTTAGTGAAAATAAAGAGAATATATTTATGAACTTTTGAGTATTTTCGGGTAGATAGAAACAATAGAGTATAAATTGTTATTTTTTTTAGTAGAATATTTATTAGTAACGTAGGTTATAATTTTCGTTAAATGATATTAAATATTTGTATTTTTTAATTTTTTGTGTGAGTGCGATTAGACCTAAATTCACTATAAAATTTAGATAAATATTGTGTTCTTGACTACGTGGGTGATACAACAGATATTTTTAATGTTTTTTTAAAGTGGGTCGTTTCATGTATTAGTTGATGCGCCACTGAGACAAAGATATTTAAATTTTATTAAGTTTATCTTGCAAATAATGCAAAGTAATGTATAGTCATGACCACATTGAGTGTCCTTCCACTATTGTGGCGGCTCCTCGTGTGTGTATATATATATATATTCTTTTTTCTTTGGACGTTTATAAATATTTCTCATCTATTGCTCTCCCATGTTGTTTTCGTATCATTAAGTTAATTACTTTCCTTACTGTTGATTTGTTCAGTCTTTGCTTTAATTTTCGCATTTCTTACCAATGGCTGCAAAAGCACCACAGAACTCCCAATTATCAAACGAAGCGTCCTTCACAAATAATATTCCAGTACCCAAAACTAAGATATTTGTCAAATCCTTAGCTGAATCACCTGACCTTATTTCCATTCCATCCTCTTATGCTTCCATGACTGAAACTCCCAACATTGAAAATCAAGAACTTTTGGAAGAATCAGAAGTCAAATTCCCCACCATTGATTTCTCCCTCCTCACCTCCGGTAATCCCGATCAACGGTCTAAAGTTGTCGATGAACTTGCCAAAGCCTGTGAGGAGTGGGGATTCTTCATGGTACGATACATACTTGTAGTACCTAATTTAAGTAAGTAATTATTAGTTTATAAGATATACGAGCCTTTAGCCTCGCATGTGTGTGTATGATATGTTTTATTATTATAAATAATCAGGTGATCAATCACGAAGTGCCAGAGAGACTGATGGAAGCTGTCATTGATGGGTGTCGGGAATTCTTTGATTTGAGTGACGAAGACAAGCTTGAGTTCGAGGGAAAGCATCTTTTGGACCCAATTAGGTGCGGTACCAGCTTCAATACAACCCAGGAGAAGGTATTCTATTGGAGGGATTATGTGAAGACCTTCGTTCATCCTCAGTTTCATTTCCCTCACAAACCACCAGGGTTCAGGTATAACAAATAGCAAATCTCTATGTTTCAAATTTGATAGGAGTCACCAAATTAAATACAGGACCTTAGCTAGATGATAAGCCTACGTTTGTTGTTGTTGGGGGAAATTCCCGCTTTGTAATAGTTGGGAAAAATATTCCACTTGACCATATATCACTCGTTACATAGTTATCAGAGTAAAGAAATCATCACACACAAGAGAAACACAATATTCTACGTAGTTAGGCGATTGGTCTGCATCCACGGAATAAGATTCATTCCGCTCCACATATATAAAGATTTATCACACTAAAACTAGAATTCAAATATCCAATAGTTCTCGCGAATATCCTGACGAATCCTTCTTAATTAGAAAGCTTGAAATGTTGAGCAATAAGTCTGCCCACAGCTTTGGATTTATCCATCCTGAATCTCTGTAAGATCTTCTATAAATACCCTTTCTTAGACAGGTACAGACTACCACCTTTCCTACTCCTTGTTATCTCTATCACTAGGATTATTTTTGTTGTCCTAAAATATTTCATCTCGAACTCACTGTGCAACTGTTACTTTATATGATCTACTTCTATCATATACTCTCATATCCTTTTGGTACTATTGTTTGTCTCACTTGAATCGTTTTTCTTATTGTTCTTCTTTTTCTTTCTATCTAGAAATCTTTCTTAAATTGCCCCTCTTTGTTGTTTATAAGTACTAGGTTTCATGGATTTCAATCGCGTGATTTCTTCTTATTTTTAGTGTCTCTGATTTTGAATTTACCCTGAACTGTGAATGCTTCGACGCTACTTCTATATTAGTTTTTCGATTTATTCTTCGACTCTTTGGAATTCAATGCCCATTTTATTAGTTCTTCCATAGACAAAGTTTTATGATTGTACATCATGATTTCAACAAAGTTATTATAAGACTAGTAATAAAGACTAATCAATAGGAGAACTGTTTGGATTTTTTTTCATATAATTTTTCAAGATCATTAAGAATGATATATTGTGAGCTTTATCCGTGATATTCTTTTTCTCCTTATCAATTTGAGTACTTGGCATCTTGCTTTTCCGTCCTAATATATCTTCTAATCTCTCCTATACTCAAACACTCGGTCGCATCTTTATTCTCCATGAACCGAAATCGTTTTTCTATTAATTGAACTTATCAAAATCGTACTTCGTACTTTGTAGTATACTAGCATGCGGTAGACTTAAAAAAACTTATCAAAATCGTACTTCGTACCTTGTAGTCGACTAGCATGCGGTAGCAGTACAATTGCACAACGAGAAAGCGCATATAAATATATCTCTTTACAATTACTTTGTCTGTCAGTACATTTTGTAATTCCTATTTGATTTTATTTAGTATATTATGGATTCGGACCTAATTAGGACGTGGCTGTAGATTTCTGCTTATTTTCGCCTNATATGTATCTACATACATCTATCAATATATTTATACGGTGTGGAATTATGGAAAAGGTATTATAAATCCTTAAAATTCCTTTTTTTAACTCTCTCCTATAAGTGATTTAATTTCTTATATGCATCTATGATTTATATGTTTGCATAAATATGCAATTTTTGTTAATTGCTGTTATACAGTGAGATTGCTAGAGAGTACTCCAAAAGAACACGCGAAGTATTCCTAGGAATAGTTGAAGGCATATCCGAAAGTCTGGGGTTAAAAGCAGACGGCATTTACAAAACACTGAATTTGGAATCAGGTTTACAAATCTTCATGTCAAACCTATATCCTCCCTGCCCACAGCCTGAGCTTGCACAGGGATTGCCCCCTCATTCCGACCATGGATTCTTGACCTTTCTCACACAAAATGGAGTTGATGGCCTTCAGGTTCAACACAATGGGAAGTGGATCAATGTGAGCCCCATCCCCAACTCCTTCTTGGTCAACACCGGCGATCAACTCGAGGTGAGATATCTATATATATATATATATGTCTATATATATGTGTACACACATATACCCTTACAGTAATACTACAAGTGCAAATTGAGGAAATTTTCATCAAATGTATTAGGTACAATTGTACGTTAAATAAATTACTCTTCACATAACAACATGAGACTTATATATATACATACTTTTTCCTTTTCCATGTAGAACTGTTTTATCATACACATGAGGCTATGTGAAATTAGTATTGATTAAGCATATATCAATATGCTTCATTCTCAGAAACTTCTGAAAGTATAGGTTCCACTTGTGAGGCCAATAATAGTTTTTTGGTGCATAGTGCACAGTGACTAATATATATGCATTGACAATCGAGATTAGTTTTGGCTTAGAAAAGTAGGGTGAGAAAGTATCTCTGTGTCATTAGTTGGTTAAAAATAAATAAATAATTGACGATAAAATTGAGGTATATATATGTATTGACAATCGAGATTAGTTTTGGCTTAGAAAAGTAGGGTGAGAAAGTATCTCTGTGTCATTAGTTGGTTAAAAATAAATAAATAATTGACGATAGAATTGAGGCATGCATTTACTGTTCAACATCTTTACTCTCCAACCAACTCATTTAATTTTCTCATAACGTTTCATGTTAGCTAAATTTGTTAGTTTATATTTTAATTTATGCCATTTTCCTTCACATAGATTTTGAGTAATGGAAAGTACAAGAGTCTGATCCATAGAGTTGTTTTGCACCGCAATAAGTCAAGAATATCTTTGTCGATCGCAAACGGACCCTCCCTTGACATAGTTGTTACGCCAGCACCAGAGTTAACTGCATGTCAACCGCCAGCATATGCTGGAATTAAATACAAGGACTTCCTGGAACTTCAACAAAGCAATGACCTATATGGGAAGTCTGTCTTGGATCGTGTACGAATTTGAGGTAATTGTTCTTCTGCTGTAAAACTAGCAATCTTCAGATTACTGTTGGGGTAGTACCTCCTCATAAAAGTATTATTGTTTGTGTTGCAAAAATATTTTCATGAAAACTAATATAGTATGAGAATTAATTTGGCACATTTGAATATTTCAATATGTTTTTTTTTTTAAATTATATGATGTGTATCAATGTGATGATCTAGAGTTATATAGGTAAATAAAGTGGTGCGTAATTGACAAATTAATGAATTTGCACTATATATTCTATGTGCCTGACTATTTATATGATTATAATGTTTGAGTGAACTTGTATAGTAATTAGATTTTTTCCGTTGCCAAAATTGTATTATGTCTATGTCCGCTAAATAATAATAGGAAGAAACATTTGGAGCTACATAATTATGATTTTATGATATTGATTATTTTTGGAAAGTTAAAATTGTTTTAGGGAAGTAGTGTCTTATTGGGTAATCTTTTTTTTTTTTTTTTTTTTTTAAAGGGTCTTATTGCATAATCTTATTTCTCTTGCTATTTACTACTAGTTGTGATGAGAACTTATATAAAAAGCTTTTTGGACAAATATATTTTTCCTGTATGAATATTCTACATATTTTAGATTGGCAACTTATAATAAGTAGTTAATTGTTTATTGTTTTTTATTCTTTTGATTTGAATTATATATGAAATTTGATTATCTCTAAACGAAGTTAAAAGTAAGCAAATTACTTGGCATCATCTGCTTATTGATGAAACAAGTTTATTAAAAAAAAAGATATAGGGATACGTCAACTGTAGCTTGAGTAAAAAATATTTCACAGGAAAACACATAAAAGTTCATACACGAGGTAAGTAACATTATACATGCAATGTAAGAAATTATCTGTATATGTGAATATATAGAGTCTTTTGATTATGTGTACATATGTATCTATCATTCTGCTTTGTATGAGACATGAACACGTAGTGTGTTTATATTGCTAGATGAGCATTAGTGAATAATGTATGGCGGGTCAGTGTCCAAATATGTGATATGGTTCTTTCGAGAACAGTCTGGTTCCTATGAGGATATACTATGGTTCCTTAGGGAACACTCTGATAGTGATACGGGGTGGGCCTCTACTATATAGAGAAGGTAATTATTAGGAGTTCGAGATCTCTATACGACGGCTCATGCTATGTTATATGTTTTATAAGTGGCTCAATATGTAATTCACGGTCTTATAAGACAATACAATATACATAGGGATTCCAACCATATGATAATCTGTTTCTTATTATATGCACTTTGCATCTATATATGTTATTTATTAAGTTTCATACTTATAAAAATTCTTACATTGCAGAGGATACTGCTGATATATAAATTTGGAGGAGGAGTACTGACTTTTCGACTATAACGAATATATATAAGCATTTTGACTATGTGATTGTCTGATAGAGGATTTTGCATCCATTTTGTAGTATATATGATATGAATGTTTGTATGAAAGGTCAGTAAGATATATGTTTTTATAAGTACACATCACACTGTACAAATATATATATATATATATATTTATATAAGTGGAGTTTTATTTATGTTCTTGAAAGATTAACGGTTTTAATTCTCTATTTTCTTTTTTTTTTTTTAGTTTTGAGTTGAGTATGGACTTTCAATTTCGCTAAATAATTATGTAAAGACATCCTCATATATTCACTTAGCAGATACAATAAACTTGGCTAAACAGTTAGACATGAAGCAAGAATAGGACAAATTATAGGGACCAACCGAGGGAGAGGAATAGGACTGCAAGTGTAAGTCAAGCGACTTGCTTAGCCATCGAGACAATTATATCAAATGAGAAATCACATGAAATGGAGGAAAGTAGTGGGGTGAGCTCGAAAGCTCAGTAGGAAAACTATTACTTTATTTGAAAACTGTTTTAGTGATGGAGAGTCCCTGCATGATTAGTTTAATCCAAAACACCTTTACAAAACCATATAAATAAATACATATAAGAATTTACAAAGCTGATAGTCCGTATATGTATATACATATATATATATATATAAACATGATACCTAAAAATCAATCAGTCCACAAACACGTGACACAAATCCACTCGTTCCCATGAATTCACCACCTCTCATCAATAGAAATCAGGGTGTTGGCACTACTTATGCCATATAACATGCATAACACCTAGCCCATACTCGGAAGGGACACCCGTGTGTCGTCTACCAAATCTGGAAGGGCAAACGCCTTGCCTACACCTACCAACTTGGAGGGGCAACCAAATTGCCTACACATGCCAACCTAGAGGGGCAACTGACTCACTTACACTTGCCAAAATGGGGAGGTAATCAGAAGAAAAATCCCTTGCTAGTTCACGGACTTTGTACCGTCGGTAGAGCTGTAGTGCCATACTGTAAAAACCTCATGATGCTAGCCTAATACTCATGTGTGAACCTATAATACGTGTACTCTGATGCGTAGAAATAGCCATATAGTAATTTAAGTTCAAATAATACTCTAGTTTTTAATAAAATGGTTAATTAAATTTTATAGAAAAATGAGCAGCATAAGTACATAACAACCCTCTTTTAACATATTCAAAAATAACTTGCACTCAGAAAAATCCCAGAGCAATCCAATATATATCATAGATATCCAAAACAGTTCTAAAATCATGTTTATCATCATATGTAGCATAACATATGTTTGATTCAAAACGGTATAAAGAGAGGTAACGAATCCCTACCTCACTAGAATAGCGATACCATACTATTGGAACATCATGGTGTCGTTAGACGATCGTTTGGAGGGTCAGAACCAATTCCAACCACTCAATCGCTCACTTGTGAAAATCAACTCCTTAGTGGAGCATCAAATCAACGAACATACATATCTACTGAATTCTTAGCACCGAAAATAGCTAGGTTAAACATATAATTCGTCCAATTCAGCTCTGGGCCCGATCCGAACATATGGCACGTAAAATGAGGCAAAATCTAAGTCGTTTGATATCATTTTTCATGCCGGTCACTAAATATAGTCAATATATATCAATCTTCACCATTTCACGAGTATCCAAAAAAAAAAAACATTAAAAACGCGTTCCAAAGGTCCGATTAAAAAGTCAACTCCAAGCTCAAAACTTCCATAAATAACCAATAATGGTAACTTTTAATCCGAACAAAATAGGGTCATGAAATATATACCTAGAGATTCCTCTCGACAAGATGAATCTAACGAGCCCAAGAACATGCGTTGAAATAGTCGGACTCATTGTCAGATATTCAAAAACTCCCGCAGCTAAAAAAGGCCTTTTCTGGCGAACAGGGCGCTCCGGTAACTCGAGTTTTTGGCAATGGGCAGCTGGCGTGTCTACGGAGCAGCGCCGGGCATTGGGGCAGCCAAACGTTGGTCGGATGGTGGCAAACGGTGATGCTTGGTAGTTTCGGCGGTATACCCATAAGTAGAGGTGGCAAAACGGGCCGTCTCGCGGCCCATTATTGTGGCCCAGCCGGCCAAAAATACTTTTTTTATTTTTAATTTTTTTAAAACTTTTTTTAAATAAATTTAAATACAAAAATTTTTCTAATACTTATAAATACACATTCTCTCACATTTTTTTTCACACTTTCAAATTTCAATCTAATTCTAAATAATTTTCTTAAGGTTTTTGTTTTAAACTTTTTTTTTTCTCTACTATTCAACTTATATACTTTTAGCTTATTTAACTATTTTTAAATTTTTATCAATAGAAAAAAAAAAACATAACATATTATTTATTTTTTCATAAAGTTTATTTTTAAATTTATAATATTATTAACTAATTATACAAATAATATGTTATTTTTTCAGGTTTTTTTAATTTGGGCTAAGAAGAGGCAAGGTCGGCCCGCCTAGGAGCCTGGGCAGGCCTACAGGCTGGGTCGGGCTCCATTTTTAAAATTTTGGACCGGGTCGGCTCGCTTTCTTAGACGGGCCAGCTCAGCCAGGCAAGTGATTCCTCCCAAGCCCGCTTTAGGCTGGCCGAGCTGGGCCAACATGCCCATTTTGGCACCTCTACCTATGAGGGAGGAGAAAGGGAGAGAAATCTGAAGGGGTCGTTGGGGAAAGAGAGGAGAAACAGAAAGAAAGAGTGTATTGTTTCTAAAAAATTTGTGGGTCCCACTACTAATATAAAAAAATTTATATTATGACAAATAAAAAAAATTGTGGGGTATTACACTCTTCTCTTCTTAAAAGAATTTTGTCCCGAAATTCAAGTACAAACTGCTAGTGTGTGCAAGAATGTATGAAATAGCTACTGGAAGTGTAGTGAATACTTGACTATATAAATTTAGAGTATTGAACTGAATACTAGTTAATGAAAGAATGTGAAACAGATACTCTTCACCTTGCATCAAAATCTCTCCAACATACTGACCCATACAAGAGTATGGGGTAGGGATGTACACGAAGAGATACATAATCATAAGATGACTTATTAGTAGGTACAAGAATTTCAATACCAATGGTTGGAAATGACAATCTCAAGTATGTGAGTAATCAAAAAGATAATGATGATAACCATAGCTAGAAGTCGAGAACATAAGATGTCAAACACTGATTGTAAGGCACCAAACTAGAATAGCAGACCAAATGTCAAATATAGGAA
The DNA here is from genome assembly GCA_002914845.1 of Trema orientale. Classification (NCBI taxonomy): domain Eukaryota; kingdom Viridiplantae; phylum Streptophyta; class Magnoliopsida; order Rosales; family Cannabaceae; genus Trema; species Trema orientale. Next base: position 700,250 of record JXTC01000092.1, on the reverse strand, counting down.
CACCGTCCCCCTGATCATACTAGATCAACAATATCCTAGGACATATCCATTTGTCTGCAGCTCAAATTTAGTCCTAAATAATCTCTGAGTCAATGACTCTAACAGGAGTCTCTTTCTAAGCACATAATATAACAGATAGAGTTTAAGACGAAGAACAAGAATCCTTGTTTTATAACACACAAGATAAATGAGTTTAGAGGTCGAAGGTGACAAAGAGAGTTCAATAGACCACAACCATGTTCCGTTCTCTGATTAGAGCGAGGAATAACACTAAACATAAACTAATCCTAGTCAAATGCAAGACTAGAACACCCAAACTGGAAATTACTAACGTAAAACATTAGTGCAAACTTTAATCCCAAATGTAAGTATCCAAACCATGAGAAATTTTAAAAGCATTTCAAATCTTTCATCCAGTGTAAAACCTCATCAAAGAAAACCAAAGCGAATGACGACCCAAAGACTCTACAAGTACTTGATATAAAGAAAAACTCCATGGATACAGTCCAATTTCCCAAAAATATGCATATAACTGATATCGACACTTAATGCCCTAGAAATAAGGTTCTAATAGGATAGGTTGTCTGGTACCATCCTCGAGTGAAGCTTGTCTCCTATGCAACCTCTTTTCAATTTGAATTAAAACAATTCTAAAAACGTTTTTGAAAACATTAAATGTGCAAAGTGTTGGGGCTTAGGAATACAACATTAGTTTATAATATAGTTTTTTCCTAGCCAAAGGTAAACCAAACTTGAACTTCAAGTATCCTCTTACCATATAAAGTGGAGTTCAACGACTCTTAAGGTAAAATCTATGAGGAATCTCATTCCAATTATTATTAGTTATATAACAATAACCCTGCTGTAAATAATTTAAACCAAATATAGGATTTAGATTCAACTCAACATCAATATTTAGTAAAAGTTTCATTCTATGCATAAATGATAAAAATCCCTAGTAGTCACAAGCATCAACTTAAAGTCGAGTTATACATGATAACTATTTCTTAAAACTAACAGGTAACGCATAAAGAAGATACTAGTTTATTCCCCATAATCAACAAAATGGACATTTATTACATAATCCTCACCGCCATATTTAAATCACCATGGTCAATTTTTCTTTCAAAACTAATAAATTATTTCGGCCTCAATCCAAATCATAACTAAACATAATGGGATGTTTTCGTAAAATTCTAAAATATTTTCTAAAGTAATCAAACACGTTTCTCAAAAAGTTTGAAAGTTCATACTTTTTATATATATATATATATATATAAGGAAAAATGAGATAGTTTAGAAAATATTAGAGTGTGAAACATTGTCAAATACTTTATCAAAGTAGGTAAAACAAACACCAATCCTTATTTAACCCTTCAAAATAAACATTAAAAGTTTATAGAGATTTATACTAGGTATAACCAACTAATTAATATATATGTCTAAACTCCATGAATTAGAAAGCTACAATAAAATGTTCAAGAAGAATATCACACGCTAATATGCACAACTCAAAATCTACCAAATATAAAATCAAGGCATATAACTCAATACCCTTTATCGATTTGAAAATTTAAATTTCATTCTCCTCCTAAGTTTTCTCAATACAAGGGAGATCGGTCAAAACTAATCACACAATGCCCAAAATCTATTTAAAACAAGTTCTGCATAATCTCAACGCAACTTTGCTCACACTATGGAAAATAAAGTTAGCATGAATCACAATAACTTAATAATCTAACAAACACTAAGAGACCATACATTAACCAACAAGGTAAACCACATCGACGAAATTTTGGAAGAAACGTACAAATTTGAACCATCGAACACACAATGCCCAAGTGACAAGCTCCATAAAATTCAAACCAAAATTTCCAACTCAAATGTTTTCATCCGATTTTTATAATACAAGCAATTTTATAAAGTTTCTATTCTCTAAGCAATATATTCTAGAAAAAATCACAGGTATAAATCTTCAAACATATGCATGAAACTAAAGATTTTTCCCCAAAATCATTTTCAAACCATACCAAAGTTTACCAAGTAGTCGAACTTGTGAATATTTTTATTCAAAACCTTTTTTAAGTAACTTACATTCATTTTCTTTTTCAAGAAAACTTATGAATCAATTTGCGAAAGTATTTATTTGATTTCAAATCAAGTATTATGTAGGGATTGAAGAATGTTTAGTAATCTACTAAGTCCAAAATTAGAAATAGTACTTGAAAAATTTGATTTATGTATATACATTTATAAAAACAAATTGTCTTGGTCTAGAGGTATTTCACTACTAAATGTAAAATAAAATCATACTAGTATATAAATAGATTAGTGCTTTTACAAATCTTAGCCTCGAAGTAGCATATTAATTTTAAATAATATCTCATTCGAAAAAGTGTATTACTTTCACCCAACCAATGCTCGAGTTTAAAAATATTCATGATTTCTTTGAAAATGAATATGCCACTTTGGTCAAATTCAAATACAAAGTTCTACGTTGTTTAAAACCTTAATTATCAATTTAGAATTTCAAAAAATTCCAAAAATCAAATGACTCAGTTTTAAATCTAACCGAACTCTCAATAATTCAAGAATTCTTAACCAAAGAACCACAATAATAAAACTTGATGAAACTAGAGAAATGCAATTACTATATTTAAACAATATCTCAAAATATCAAACTAATCACTCAAATATAGAACCAAGTCACAAGATATCCAAATTAAGTGATCATGAAGATATCAATCCCAAGAAAATAAAATCTCAATCTCGTAACCGCCAAACCAGTGTATCACAAGAAAAAATCCTCAAAAAAATATAACTACAATCAAATACTGAAGACAAAAACGAAAACATAACCCGAGGGATAATATATATAATCCACAAGAAGGTCAAAGCACGACAACTAAGATACAAGATACCGGATTACTACCTTAGAACCTATGACGTTCATATAGCTTACAATCTGAATGGGCAGGAGAATACTAGAACAAACACCCATTCGAAGCAAGGGATTTCATTAAGAGTGGAATTCAATAGTCTCATGTCAATTCGACAACTCTGAGAGTAAAATTTATGGAAAATCAGCATCCAAGTACATTAGAATTTTACTTTGGAGAGATTTAATAGTGGACTTGGAATGAATAGGAGCAAAAGTAACTTATCTAACTAGTTTTTAAGTAATTTATGAGGTATTTGTCAAAACCATTTCCAAAACACTTTTAAACACTAAAAATTATCACAAGCATGATCTCAAACGGATCTGAAGCCATGTTTTGATACCAATTCTGTCACGACCGAAAATCTAAAGCCGTGAATTTTAGTAGTTTTGAGTGTAAATAAAGATAAATAAATAATTTACAAAACCTGGAAGAAACTAAGTACTTGGATTTTACATTATATTCCCCAAATCATTAGAAATTCCGTACAAAAAAGATCTTTAGTTTAGTTTATCAAAGAAGAAATGCCAATTAAGATTTACGTCGTTTAAAAATTTGGCTTAATAAATGGTATTGGATAAATAAATTTTGTAAATCTTAAGCCCAAATGTCTAAAAATTAATTTACAGAATTAGTCATAATTCTAAGTATTTAAAATTTTTGAAAATATGCTCCTTAAGAACCATAGTATCCCAATTATACACCAAATCCTCAAATAGTAGTAAAAACATCCTCATACATTCACTTAGCAGATACAATAAAATTGGCTAAATAGTTAGACATGAAAGAATAGGACAAATTATAGGGACCAACCGAGGGAGAGGAATAGGACTGCAAGCGTAAGCCAAGCGACTTGCCTAGCCATCGAGATAACTATATCAAATGAACAATCACCTGAAATGGAGGAAAGTAGTGGAATGAGCTCGAAAGCTTAGTGGGAAAACTATTATCTCATTTGAAAATTGTTTTAGTGATGGAGAGTCCGTGCATAGTTAGTTTAATTCAAAACACCTTTACAAAACCATTTAGATAAATACATATAACAATTTACAAAATTCATAGTCCGTATATGTATATATATATATATATATAAACATGATACCTAAAAACCAATCAGTCCATAAACACATGACACAAATCTACTCGTACCCATGAGTTCACCGCCTCTCATTAATGGAAGCCAGGGTATTGGCACTACATATACCATACAACCTGCCTGACACCTAGCCCATACCCGAAGGAGACACCCATGTGTCACCTACCAAATCTGGAGGGGCGAACGCCTCGCCTACAACTACCAACTTAGAGGGACAACCAAATTGCCTACATCTGGCAACCTGAAGAGGTAACCAACTCGTCTACACCTGCCAAAATGGGGAGGTAATCAGAAGAAAAATCTCACGTAGGTTCACAAACTCTGCACCATCGGCGAGGTCATAGTGCCACACTGTAAAACCCCATAATGCTAACCTGATACTTATGTGTGATCCTATGATACGTATACTCTAAACTGATGCGTAGAAATAGTCATGCAATAATTTAAGTTCAAGTAATACTCTGGTTTTTAATAAAATAATTAATTAAATTTTATAAAAAAAATGGGTAGCATAACGACCTTCTTTTAATATATCTAAAAATAACATACACTCGGAAAAGTCTCGGACCAATCCAATATATATCACAGATATCCAAAATAGTTGTAAAATTATGTTTGTGATCATATGTAGCATAAAGTAAGTTTTATTCAAGACAGTATAAAATAGAGATAACCGAATTCCTATCTCACTAGAATAGTGATACCACACTATTCGAATCTCAAGGTGTCATTGGACGATCGTTCGGAAGGTCAAAAACTAATTCCAAGCCCTCGATTGCTTACTTGTGAAAAACCGACTCCTCAATTGAGCTTCAAATTAATAAACAGATCTCTTCATTGAATTCCTAGCACCCAAAATTACTAGGTTAGACATATAATTCATCCAATTCTGGTTCGAACCGAAGCCAGACCTGTGGCACACAAATCGAGGCAAAGAAAGAGTGAGTTGTTTTTAAAAAATTTATGGGTCCCACCACTAATATATGTTATGGAATTTTATACGCAAGTGCACGTAACGAACAAGTAATAAAGTGATGAATAAAGATATCGTTCCCACAGAGAAATTGCTATAATTCATTAAATACTAACCTACACTAGTTATCAATTTATTCAAACAATCAATTTGAGAATTCTAAAATTAAAATTTAAACTAAAAGAAAACAAGAAAATAAATAAAACAAAATTAAAGAGCACAAGTAATTTATCAAATCACCAATAAAAATAAACCTAGGATTACAATTTTCACTCTACGTATGCCTGAATTACTAGTTACCCTCTTTGAATTACTATTTAACCTGAATTGTCAATCAAGAACCCTAGTGTATCTACAAGCCTCTTCCGATAGTCAAGTAGAAATATCTTCTCTAATTAACTCACTATATTCCTATGTGAATTAGATTAAGAAAAGATTCATTAAGAATGAAGTCTTTCAATAATTGCACATGTTATGTAGGTATATTCCTATCCTACATAAACTCATTTAATCATGATCATGTGTTATTCTATATAGGTCTAAATCTGAAATTCCTTTTCCAAGTTCATACAAATTACCAATATCAATTTAAGTGGTGATCAAGCACTCAAAAGCATTAAGAACAAGATAGAATAAACAATTCGTAAATTAAATAGCAAAATCAAAGAGGTAACATTATAATTCAAACTACATATAGAGATCCCATTGTAATCCTAGAAATAAATTTAGTTCATAACGAAAATAATAAAACTAAAAATAAAATTTTGCAACATAATTAAAACTGAAAATAAAAATAAACAAACGAGAGTTGAACAGAGTTGTGAATGATTGAGAACAATTGCAAGCCTCCTCTTCCAATTTGGCCTCTAATTGCTCTCTCTATTTTAATCTCTCTCTGCCTCTCTCACTATCGCTCCTCCCTGTGTACCACGGCTGCCCTCTGGAGCTCTGTCGCTCCTTCTCTTTCACTGTCCCATCGCTGGTCTCTCTTCACGCTTATATATACGCACATGCGCTTTTAATGAACCGACTAAAAGTCTCGGTTTCCCTTTCTTTTTTTACTACCTTATATTTATTCATTTAACAATCTTTTAAATGCTTCATATGTATATCCATTATCCTTGTAATTCACGTGCCACTCACTAACTTTTCAAAAAAAACTAAGGACGTTGGGCTTTACTTGATTCACATATATGCACATTGAACATCTCGGGCCATTGAAAATGAATTGGGCCATTAGTTGAAACATGATCCACATGAAGTTTCTGCTACAGACTTTAGATCTTTTGAGTTGGACTTCGAACATGGGCCTCCATTTAATAAGCTAAATGAGCTTCAGCTTTTCTTCAGATCCATTTTCTCTAATTCTTTTATAAAAATGCCACTTTAACCTCTCTTTTGCATAATCCGTTTATAACCTGCCCATTTTAACAAAATACCGCAAATTAAAATAAAGACTTCAAGAAAAATAATAATTAAGCACAAAATTAAGCTAGAAAGGTACACTAATAGTATAATAAATATAAACACATCAATATAAAAAAATGATATTATAATAAATAAAAAAATTGTGGGGTTATTACAATGAACAACTAGAAAAAAAAGATCTACATGTTTCTTCTTTGACAAAGGCTAAATAAAGTTGAATTCATGGTCCTAAAGTTAGATCTTTTCAGGAAATAAGATCAGCTAGCTTATTTCCAACTTTTTTTTTTTTTTTGGGCTTGAAGCTTGTTTTCAATTTAACATGATCTATATGCCCATTTTTGCTATAAATCAAGAAATACAACCTTAATTAGGGCAATTTTAGTGCCATTTAAATCCAAAGAGATAACGATATATTTGAGCTTCTTTGACAAAGTCCTAATATGGCCTAATTCAATGTCGTTCAGCTGGATCTTTAGAAGAGATTAAATCTAGATAGCATAGTATTACCAACTTGCTTATCCTTAGCTTATAAGTTTTGACATTTTTCCTTCCAAGTTTTCTTATAAATAGATGTTTAAGTAAAGCTTAAGTGGCATCATTGTTTTAGATCAAGATCATTCTCTCTTGCTTTCATCTTGTTGTAATCTTATTATGCCTTAAAATTAGTAATTATTTTTAAGTTAAAGTTTTGTCCATATCTTGTTCATACTTGATTTTATTCTTCATCATGTCTAGTTAATTTGCATATTACTAAAGTAAAAGGGTGAATCTCTTTGGGGAAGAATAAGTATAATCTAAAACTTTGAATGGAATTTATTGTTTATATCTGTAAATCATTTTTATAATGTATTGTCATCACTTTCTTTACTAGTGTTAAGACCATCTTTATTTAGTGGCGGGTCTATATGCATTATGGAAAACTTTTGTCATACTAATACTTATGTCCTTCTTTGCCGTTTGCTCAGAGAATCGAGTGTGCTAGGAATGAATCTTGATTTGTTATAAACATAAGTTGGTATTACGAATGCTTGACCATATTTACAAGTACTGGTGTTCTAATCAATCTTAATACCCTCCTTGTTAAGCAGCGTGTCTTGGTTCATTGTAAACATCCTTTAGCACATCAAATACTTGACCTCCTCTGGGTCCTTTGCACAAAGAAATGGCTGTGTTAGGAAGGAATTTTCATTTGTTGTAGATATAAGTTGGCACCATGAATTCTTGACCATATTTAAAGTGTTGATGCTACTCAAAAAAGGTAATTAAGAAAACTAATACAATTATATAAGTAATATAATGAACTTTCAATGTTAAATCTTCCAATTGGCACCTCCATTATATTGATTATTTGAATTGAGTAGTAAATAAGTTTAAATTATACTTATTTGATGTACCAAGAATAGATCCCCTAAGCTTAGCAAGTATCTAATTTTATAATTTCTTATCTTACAATTTTCATCTCTTTATTTCTGCACCATTATAATCATCCTGCAACATATTTTCTCTCATCCTTTTAAATCTTGTAATATATATTTCATGATGTTGTGTTATTTACTAACTTTTCTTTGAATTGGTCCTGGTCATACCGGGTAATTTAGTACTTTGACATTCTTGCATTTGGGAGAAGAATTCATTCATTTGAACTATTTAGGCATCATGATAAGCTTTCTTGGATGTGCTTCCAAAAGTGGTTTATAGAGATTCCATAATCTCAAATGTAGTCCACATGTCTTCTGTTGACTTGTGAACATATTCTACCATCCTTCTAACAAGTAACAATGGATTCTATTGTTAGTCTTAATCCAATTGTCACATGGCTCATATGGGGGGCATTGGCAGCAAGTTATGAAGAACATTCCTTTGTCATGACGAATTTGTAGTTTTTGCAAATTAGAACTATGTTTATGTTGCTCTTTTGTACTTATTCAAGTTTTCACTGGTTTCAAGTTTCTTATTTGATAGAATAAAGAAATAGAGTTTGCCATTGCTGAAAGTAAATAAAATAAACAATTTAAAAATATACACTTATCAAAATTAGAATAGTAAATATGATATATGATGTGATGGAATCTCTAGATATATGCATACATTCATTGAAAACAATATAATCTCATCACATGCATAACGGAAAAATCAGCGGAAATGATTATAAGACTTTTTACATGAAAACACACTTTTCATAACCAATAAATAAATATATATTAAGCAGGATCATCATATAGCATAAAAATTGAGATTCAAAATCCTAGAGAATAAGAGTCCTGTGTTTACCTCTTGATGCATACTCCTCTTTGATCTTCATGTAGATGATGATCAAACCTCCAACCTTGGATTTTCTTGTCCATTCTCTAGCGCTTGTCTGTTTTCTTGATGCGTATTCCTCTTTAATATTCTCTAATTTGGACTTTATATGTACTTTTATAAGATTACATAACTATTGTTACATATTTATAAAAATACTAACTTCTATGTTGAATCCGTATTTTACATAATATCATTAAATTAATTTCACAAATATTACCAACTAATTTTCGAAATTGTAAGCAATTAATGAAGTGTGTGCTACAAAACAAGTTTCATTCTTTGGAACCTTGTTTTAATTTCTTTTCAACTTTTCCAATATTTTTCATAGTCAGCTTTACTCTTTTTCTTAGAAGGTTCAATAATTTGAAACACCTTGGTTAAATGTGATTAATTTTTCCACAAAAATAGCAATATGGATGAATTTTCTCACCTAAAGTTGAGGCATAGAATACTTACCAACTTCTTACTTTAACTTTCTTTTAAATCCAAAAGGATTATACTGCAACACTCCTTTTTAAGAGTGTAGATTTTCTCCAATGTATCCCAGACCTAATTTGTCAGTTGAATTTTGACTAATTCCAAGCATCTAACTTAATTTTTTTGAGCCTTTGGTCAAGTACTGCATCTTTTTGTCAAACTCATCAACCTCCTTTTGAGTTTTGACAAGCTGATCCTGTGAGCTCTGCAATCTTGTTCTTAAATCAGTGAGCAGTTCTTTATACCTATCATTTTCTTTCTTGAGGCTACGGATGAGAATATTTTAAACCCTGACTTTATTTGCCATTCTCAGCCACTAATCGTACATGTTTTGATATGCTTCTTGTTGATCTCCATTTGAGAACTTGATTTCCTTCTCATCATCTGATTGCTCATTGTTAGAACACTGAACTTTTGTTGTCGATGTTGTAGTGAATGCAACAAAATTGCTGGTCAAATCAGCAACATCCCCATATTATTCAGTATCATCATCACTCCATGTTGTATTCATTGCATTAGCCTTCTTTTTGAGTATGTTGGTTGCCAAAGTTAGTGGGTAGTAGGCACCACCCTCAATTATTCAAAGAAAAAAAAAAACAAAGTTTGTTTCCCAAACTAAGAGAAAAAGTCTTAAGAAAAAAAGCTTTTGAGAGAATTTTGTATGAAAAATTCTTTAGTGTAATTGAGATTAGGTTGTTAGTTGTGAGTGCTATAAACACTATATAATTTTTTTCTCCTTATAGCGAAAGATCAACGGTAGTTCTGTGGATGTAGCCAAATTAATGAACCGCATAAATTGTGTGTCTTCTTATTTCGCTTTATTTTATCGCTTTTATAGTTTTGTGTGTCTACATGGGGAGGTTATTTTCCCTATCGGAGGATTCACACATAAGTCACTGTTCACCCATATAGCACTATTTGCGTATATGAAACTATTTACTTATACGGTACTGTTCACTTTTACCGAAAGTCGACAGCGGGAAGCAATGGCTGGAGAAGATAGATCAGGACGCGGTATTAGTAAATTCAATGGTTCTGATTTCTCATTTGGGAGATTATATATTAGAGATTATATGCATAGTAAGAAATTGCATCAGCCTCTGTTAAACTAAAGAAAATGGAGGATGATGACTGGAAAGTCTTTAATCGACAGGTGTTAGGCATAATCTGATTGACGCTAATGAGAAATGTTGCTCACAAAATGGCGGAGGAAAATACCACATTAGAGATGTTGAGCATCCTGTTTGATGTGTATGAGAAACATCGGCAAACAACAAAGTTCATTTGATGAAGAAATTTTTTAATTTAATGGTGGGACAAGGTGATTTAGAGTAGCACACATCAACGTGTTCAATATAATCGTCTCACAATTGATGTCCGTTGAAATCAATTATGACAATGAGATTCGCGGTATCATTCTTTTGGTGTCTTTATCAAACAGTTGGGAATCTATGAGAGCGGCAGTTAGCAATTCCGTTAGCAGAGGGAAATTGCTATTCAATGATCCCAAGGATCAAGTTCTTGCCGAGAAGTCCGATGAGTAGATTTCGGTAAAAGAACATCATCGAGTTCTGCCTTAAATCTCGAGAACAGGGGCAGGAACAACGAAAGGAATTATAAATAAGGTTGTGGCATGTCCAAGTCAAAGAATAGTATAGACAAGTCTAGACCAGAAAGAAAACTGGAGTACTAGAACTGTGGTAGAACTGGCCACTTAAATAAGAACTACAGAGCACCGAAGAAGGAAGACAACTCACACAATGCTGACACTATGACTAAGGAGGTACAAAAGGCTTTACGATTTTCTGTTGATAGTCTAATTGATTAATTTTAGACATAAGAGCCTCATTTCATGCTACTGCACACCGCGAGATTATCAAGAATTATGTTGTTGGTAATTTCGGAAAGGTCTATCTGGCCGATGGAGAGCCATTGGAAATTGTTAGTATGGATGATATTCATTTGAAGATGTCTAATAAATCGGTATGAAAAATCTAGAAAGTGAGGCATGTACCAGACTTGGTACAGAACCTTATGTTAGTAGGATGGCTTGACGATGAAGGACATAATGTGACATTTAGAAATGGCTCGTGGATGGTCGGTAAAGGAGCCATGATTGTTGTACGAGGAAACAAAACTATAACTCTTTATATGAGTTTCAGTTCTAGAAATACAATAGCAGTTGTGGATTCCTATATTGATTCAAGTCTATGGCACTGCAGACTTGGGCATATGAATGAGAAAAGAATAAATGTGATGTTGTGAAAAGGAAAGCTACCAGAAATAAAGTTAGTTGAGCATAGTCTCTGTGAAAGTTGTATCTTTGATAAGCAGAAAATGATGAGCTTTTCAAAAGACGGAAGAAGACCACTAGCTACGAAGTTGGAGCTGGTTCATATTGACGTGTGAAGGCCATCAACTATAACATCCCTTGGTAGCTCAAGGTATTATATCACTTTTGTTGACGATTCGAGTAGAAAGGTATATGTTTATTTTTTAAAAAATAAGTCTGATATCTATGATAACTTCAAGAAGTGGAGAGCTATAGTAGAAAATGAGATCAGTGTGAAAGCAACGTATTTGCGGTCTTATAATGGAGGAGAATATGAAGATGATCAGTTCAAGAGATATTATGCACTCAATAGGACCAAGATGAAGAAAACCATTCCTAGAAAACCATAACAAAATGATGTGGCAAAGAGGATGAACAAGACCCTGAATGAACGTGCTAGAAGCATAGAGTTATATGCTGGATTGCCAAAAATATTTTGGACTAAAGCAGTTAGCATCACAACATTTCTGATCAACAAAGGACCCTCAACACCTCTTGATTACAAAATAACAGAAGAGGTTTGGACCGATAAAAAGGTAAAATTTTCTTTCTTGAAAGTTATCGGTTGTTTATCCTATATTCATATCGACCATGCTAATCTAAGTAAGTTTGATCCGAAATCTAAGAAGTGCTACTTTATTAGTTATGGAAATGATAAATTTGGTTATCATTTTTGGATGACAAAAGTCAGAAGATCATCAGGAGCAAAGATTTTATCTTCAATGAGGATATATTGTACAAGGACAGATTGGGTACCGAGCTAAGGGTGCATGTCCCGAAGTTAAGAAGACAGGCGAAGTGCCATTGAATAACATATCAATAGATAAGATGAAGAATAATGTCCATGAAAATCAAGAAGTTGTAGCTACCGAGCTAGATCCACAAACTCCTGTAACTGAACTCAAGAGATCCTCCACAACCATTTGACCACCATAGGGATATTCCCCTATACTACATCATATTCTGTTGACTAAAAGAGGCAAACTAAAGAGTTATGAGGAAGGTGTGCAGAATGATTAAATCAACTAAGTGAGAGTTACTCATGAAAGATGGGATAGATTCACTGTCGTCCAATCAAACATGGGAGGTGGCTGAACTACTAGAAGGAAAGAAGGTACTACACAACAAGTGTGTCTACCGAATAAAAGAAGAACATAATGGCAGAAAGCGATACAAGGCAAAGCTTATTGTAAAAAGTTTTTAGCAGAAAGAGAGCATCATTTATGCTAAGATTTTCTCTCCAATAGTTAAATTGATCACAATCAAAATAGTACTTGGGTTGGTGGTAAAAGAAGATCTGCATCTAGAGCAGCTAGATATCAAGACGACGTTTTGGAAGAGCTTGCATGATCTTAAACAAGCTCCAAGATAATGGTATAAGAAGTTTGACGGATTCATGAGTAACAATGATTACTTAAGGTGCCAAGCAGATCATCACTGTTATATGAAGAGGTTTGACAATTCTTATATCATTCTACTTCAATGTGTAGATGATTTGTTAATTGTGGGAGCTTGTATGAAGGAAATTGACAAGCTTAAGAGAGAATTGTCAAAGGAATTCTCAATGAATGACTTAAGAGCTACAAAGCAAACCCTTGAGAGGAGGATTTATAGAGACAGGGCAAACAGGACGTTGAAGTTATCACAAGAGGAATAAATAAAAAAGTTTCTTAGCAATGTGGACAGAGCAAAGCTCGTAAGTACTCCTCGGGCTAGTCACTTCAAACTAACCAAGGAACAATCACCCTTAATGGAGGAAGAATAGATATACATGGCGAAGGTACCTTATACATTTGCTATTAGCAGCCTTATGTATGTTATGATATATACCAGATCAAATATAGCTCATGCAGTAGGAGTCGTGTTATATGAGCAATCTAGGAAAATAACATTGGGAAGCAATAAAGTAGATTCTCAGGTCTTTGAGAGGTAATGTAGACAAGGCTATATGTTTCAAAAGCTAGGTTTAGGCTTACAAGGCTATATGGATGCTGACATGGCTAGTGATTTAGACAGTAAGAAGAGTACTACTGGATATGTATACACTTTTAGAGGTACAACAGTAGTTGGGTTTCTAAATTATAAATGATTGTTGCACTTTCAACTATTAAGGCAGAGTACGTTGACATAACAGAAGCTTGCAAAGAGATGATCTAGCTACAGTCTTTCTTGGAGGAAATGGGTCACAAGCAAGAGAATAATGTATTACATTGTGACAGCCAAAGTGTAATTCACTTGGCAAGGAATATCATTTTTCATGCAAGAACAAAGCACATAAAAGTATGGTATCACTTTATCATCTCAGCTTTGGAAGATGTAGTCTTAGTGCTTGATAAAATTTCTAGGAGCAAGAATCATGCAGATATACTAATGAAGACGGTGACCATTGATATACTGAAGCTATATTCAACTTCAGGTGGACTGGAAGCATGAAGAGGGGAATCAGACTACTGTATTGATCTTACGTGAAGACAAATTGAAATCAGTCTTCAAATGGGAGATTGTCAAATTTAGTGGGCACCACCATCAATTATTCAAAGAAAAATGAAAACAACAAATCAAGTTTGTTATTTTGTTTTGGCTCCTACCCACCCCAGTCACATTTTTTAACAAGGAAAAGATGGCAGCCTTTTTTAGACACCGAAATTATGGAATGCAGAGGAACCAAAGAAGGGTCAGTAATTATGGCTGCCAACCACATACAGAGGTGGGTTTTGGCTCTATAAATAGAGCCCCTCCTTAGCTTCAGAATTTCATCCCACAGAAAAAAGAAAGAAATCCCAAACTGAGAGAAAAAGAGAGCCTCACTAAAAACTTAAAAAGAAAAGCTTTTAAGATAATTTTGTGAGAAAACTTCTTGGATGTAATTGATATCAGGATTGTAAGTTGTGAGTGTTATAAACACTTTGTAAATTTGTTCTCCTTATAGTGAAAAATCTAAAGTAGTCTAGTGGATATAGCTAAATTAATAAACTACGTAAATTTTATGTTTTCTTATTTCACTTTATTTGATTGCTTCCATATTTTTGCATGTCAACCTAGAGGGGTTATTTTCCCTAACATTGGTACACTCTACCTGAATGTGTCTAAAACCACTACACTTATGCAATTGTACTCTTTTTCCTTTTTGATTGGAGACTCTATCAGATTTGTTGTTGTTGTTGTTGTGAACTCTAGGCTGAATTGACTTTCTAGCAGTACCTTGTTGTCCAGATACTACTTGTTTCATGTTCTTCTTTAGAAACTTTGAGTAGTTTCTAGTCAGTATAGGCATGGTTTCATCATCAAGTCCTTCACCTCCTTTGATGGTTTGATTCTTTGTCTCGTCAGTCAGCTTCAAGGCTACACCAGAGTTCTTATCTTCTTATTCTAGTTTTTAAATTTCATCTCATTAGTTATCAAAGAACCAATGAGCTTATCAAAATCAATGTCCTCTAGCTTCCTGCATTCTTCAATAATTATAATTTTTTATCTAAATCTTTTGTGTAAAGATCTGGGAACTTTCTCAACTATCATAGCATTAGAGTAAACTTTTTCTAAAATAAACGATGAATTAGAGATATCACAAATCTTAGAATGAAACTATGAGATAGTCTCATCTTCAAGCATTTACAAGTTTTCAAACTCACTATTAAGCATTCCCAACCTAGATTGCTTCACGGATTCAGTTCCTTGATTTTTGTTTTCTAATTTTTCCCAAGCATCTTTAGCTATAGTACAAGTAGATATAACTTTATACTGAAGAACATTAACTACATCCATGATTGCATAAATTCTTTTTGAATTCCAATTAGCTAAGTTATCAAAGAACCAATGAGCTTATCAAAATCAATATCCTCTAACTTCCTGCATTCTTCAACAACTGTAATTTTTTATCTAAAGCTTTTGTGTAAAGATTTGGGAACTTTCTTAACTATTATAGCATTAGAGTAAACTTTTTCCAAAATAAATAATGAATTAGAGAAATCACAAATCTTGGAATGAAACTATGAGATAGTCTCATCTTCAAGCATTTACAGGTTTTCAAACTCACTATTAAGCATTCTCAACCTAGATTACTTCACGGATTCAGTTCCTTGATTTTTTTTTCCCCAAGCATTTTTTGTTATAGTACAAGTATATATAACTTTATACTGAAGAACATTAACAACATCCATGATTGCATTAATTCCTTTTGAATTCCAATTAGCTAAATTATATTCATTCATTGTCCATTGATTTTTGGGCTTAATTTTTTCATTACCTTCAGTATCTTTGGAGGTGGGAAGAGTCCAACCATACACGACAGAGGTCCACACACATTCATCTATTGACTTCAAGAATGCCCTCATTTGAGCCCCCTAAATATAACTAGTACGACCCATCAAGCAAGGGTGGTCAAGAGATATATCCACCTTCTTGTAGCTGATCAATCACTGGAAAGCACACAAACAAAGCATGATTTCTAGACAAACAGCGTAACACAACTTAGATTCTCAGTAATTTCAGTAATTATAGCAAGCAATGCCTGCTTTGATACCAATTGTTAAGTCAGGATACTCATCTGTTACATCACAATTGCAGAATTGCAAAACTTAAAAGAAACAATAACCAATCATTCAGCAGAAAAACACGAAGTTTATCATAGTTTCAGTACAATTAAGTTGTGCCTACATCTATGGGATCTAGTCCAGATGGCAATAATCCACGAGAAATATAAAAGGAGTACAAACTCAGGTCTTATACAATATTTTCTAGAAATCCTTTCTAGTTGCTGCCGATTTGGACTCCGATTTTCTTCATCAATGTTACTTCTTCAACCAGATATTGAACTCCCTTCAGCCGCTGTTGACGAGTTTCTAAGCTCTAGCTTCAATACACAAGAATCCTCTTGTGTTCAGATCATCATCAAGCACCATCGATCACTAGAAACAATGGTTGACACCATGAAAATGCAACTTAGAATTAGACACACAAGAACTCTAAGGAAATACTTCTTGCTTTTAGAGCAAGAGAGACTTTGAAAATATCTCTCCAAATAAGACACAAAGGACATAGTCACATCTGAAAAGAAGTTTCTTTTTTTATATAGAAAAATACAAAGTGACTCAAACCATAAAATGGACAAGTGGCAAATGCAATATCTAAACATGTAAAGGATTAGATGAGACAACAGATCTCAGATCTAAAGGTATTATCTTGACAAAACAATCAATAACGCTATTAAGACAAACAGATGCAAACCTAAAGGTGTCATACTAGCAAAACGGTCAGTCACACAAATAACACAAATGAAATCAAACTTCTTTGAACAAAGTTAAACTTAAAGGTGACATCTTGATTAATGACACTGAGATACAGATGTGACAGATAAAGAAAAAACATACTAAATGAATATGTGCATGCTATGCTCAATAGTCTAATCATCCAGACCACTAGACATAACACATGAACTATTGAAACTATCAAGGTGAAAACTTCAAACCTTCAGTTGCAGAATTGTCAAAACTGTCTTGGAGCCTGATTACATAGAATAAAAACAAACTAATACAAAACTGAAAATACAACTAAAATATCAAATAAAATATTTTTCATTACAACCCACAAGATCGTAAATTTTTTTTTTGATAATTGACAAAAGATCATAAGTTATCAAACTAATACATGCCTTAACAGTACTTTTCAAGAACTTTGTGCTTTTTTCTTATCTTTTTAGTAAAATTTATTGGCTTGGAGTTGTTGCGTGCATGAAAGGAACAGTAATTTTCAAGAACTTTGTACTTTTTTCTTATCTTGTTAGTAAAATTTATTGGCTTGGAGTTGTTGCGTGCATGAAAGATGGTTTCTTGGATGCATATATGTAGTTGAGATGCTTTCTATATTCTGATGTTTTTTCACCTACTCGGTTATTATTCATTAAAAAAAAGGGAAATAAAATTTAGGATTTCAACACTTGTCTTCCTTCTGTACATAAATGGGATTCAAACTGGGAAAATAAAACTAATAAACGTGGTAAACATGTAAACATGTGAGACTCACTTAGCAGTTCCACATTTTTATTAGTGATTTTATTAGTGTATTACTAAGCACCACAAGTCCGTAGTGTTAGACTGAGCTAGTTTACGAACAAGCTAATAGAGTAAATTATCCGTAAAACTATTTAATACAAATTGCTGCTTTATAATAATTGACACTTCACATGGCAGGCCTATTATTAAAGATAGAAGCCACGTAGTGGTCAACTTCTAGCAGTGTCTCTATCAATATATATATATATGTATATATAATAGTCCCACTTGAGGGCCCGGATGATGTCCCGCTCATGAATTAACGTGACTAGTCCCGTTATCGAATCCGGACCATTCAATTGTTTTGACTGAAAATCTAATGGTTGAAATCGTCTGGGCAGAACACCTAGCTTCCAAAATATGATAGACTAGATCATAGGGGTACTGAGTAGAAGAAGAGAAGGGCAACCGGTAGCAGAGTCTTGTTGCTAAAACTGTGTTATCTACTTCGTGGTTGTAAATTGGGAAAGTTGAGTCGAAAAACTCAGCCATGAAAGACTGTTGGGTCCAGAGTTGGGAATTCATCTCCATAAGAGATTCGTTGAGTGGGCTTCGCAAGCTTCGATAGCTGTGTTTGCATATATCTGACTTCTTTTACTAAAGTTGGAGGTAATTATAACGAGGTAAATTGGAGTTTAAATATTTTGGTGCTAGTCAGTTGGTTTTGGAAAATATTTAGTCATTGGAAATAAATGTCCAAAATCAAATCAATATTTATAATTATCTCCTATTAACTAATTTAGTAAGTCTAGTAAAATCTCGAATTAAATAGTTTAGTGGCAAGAAGGGATCGATCACTCAAAGATTAGATTTTAGATTAGTTGTTAAGTACCAAAATTATCATATCCTAATTTTATCTAGGCATCAAAACTAAATGAACTAAAAATAAAGATAAAAGGAATTACGTAAATAAAATATGGAAATTAGTATGTACTAATGTACTAAAGGCATGAGTTCCCCTGATTATTCCTAAATTCATAAAATTAAGCAATTACTAGACTAATTCCAGTATATTCACTAATTAAGGGACCTAATCTAACCTCATTTTCTCTCTCGAGTGTTGAATGAGGTAATATGCCTAAGTATCCAAGTTGATATCTCTATCTAATCCAGTTCTGTAAGCACTCATTAAGTTTTAGCCCTTAAGAACTTCCTAATTTGATTATCTAGATATTAATCTCCTCTCGGTCTCACAACAATCTAAACTATATTTTTCATTTCCGGTTTATGAAATCAAACTCTCTCAAGTATAAAAATTACAAGAGATTTAGGTACACTATTTTTTTTTTTTAGTTTTTGTCCAATTTCCAAAAATTTCCCATTTTAAATAAAATATCTAGGAATAGTCAAGGGGTAAACAAGAGATTTAGCTAACAGATTAAAAAAATATTATTTTTGGTGTAGAGAATATTCTTTTTGGTATAATATTTGGAGTATTAGGTTGGAGATGGAAAAATAAATAAATAGTAAAATTGCCCTATTTTAGAGTTTTGATTGCTCCAAAATAAAGATCCGGGTTAAATATTACCTTATTATTTGGGGGTAAAAGTGGTGAGGAAGTCAATTTAGTCATTTTTTTAACTATTTCATAATTTCACATCTGATTTTATAATTTTTTTCTAAATTATGACTAATCTTATGTGATTCTAATAGATAGTACCGTGCCATTTCTCTAATCAAAATGGCTATAATGTCAATTTAGTCATATTATAGACTTAATCTCATAATTTTAACTCTAACTAAACATTTTTTTCGAAAGTTATAACTACTATGATATGCAATATTTGGTCTTATGTAATTTCACTAATAAAACTGATTATGAATCATGACTAATTCTATGCGACACTATTATTGGGTGTTATACAATTTCTCTAATCAAAGTGAATAAAAATTTAATTTAGTTACTTAAATTCTGAACATTTTTCCTAAGTCATGATTAATTTTATACGATATTAACATGTTATATCATGTAATTTCTCTAATCAAAGTGAATAGTATAAGAAGTCTCTGCTAAAATATATATATATATATATATATATATACATAAGAAGTCAGTTTAGTCACTATGTCGACTTAATTTCATAATTTCACCTTTAATTAGAACATTTTTCCTGAAATATGACTAATCTATTGTGACTCTAATACTTGATCTTATACAATTTTTCTAATCAAAGTGAATAAGAAATTACTTTAGTCACTTTGTTGACTTAATTTCAAAATTTTACCTATAATTGGGATATTTTTCCAAAAGCATGACTAATCTAGTGTGAGTGTGACTCTAATACTTAGTCTTATACAATTTCTCTAATCAAATTGAATAGCTAGTCAATTTAGTCATTATATAATTTATTTAATTTGGTTAGTTTTAGTTTAATTATTTTTTAAAAAAAGGAAGAAAAATCAAAATCAAAATCTCGGATTAAAACAAAGTCAATCTCACGAGTAAGGAGATGCTTCCAGGCATGATCAGGATTGTTGGATGAAGCTTCAATCTCATCTGGCTTGCGCATGGACTTCACGCGATAGGGCGAGAGAGTGGAGAGAAGCTGGTCAGAGATGGGGTCCACGAGTCAACAGTTGGCGCAGGTCTTCAAACGAGGTATATCCTCTGCTTTGTAGATCTTCGTACATCTACCATTTTCTCCTATCATTTGTCGCCACATCAGCTCAATCTTCTTCATCTTTTTGAAAGCCAATCATATATAAATATTTGTGTCGAGTTCATGTAACAACGTCCATGTAGGATTGCACACCAAAGCTTAGATTTGAAAAAATGAAAAAGAAAGAGAAAGAGTAGGAAAATACTGGGAATCTACCCCAATTAAGTGCCGTAACACTACTTTGACTGTTCCAGACACACCAATCATTAATTTTGTAATCAAAGTGAAAAGTGAATTTTAGATTAGTCAAATTAGTCACTTTTTTTTGAGAGATCAAATGAGTCACTTTTATTGGCTTAATTTTATGATTAGTCTTATATGACACTAATATCAATATCGCATAAAAATATTAGTCAATTAGTAAATCATGACTAATCTTACTGACACTAATATTTAATATAATATAATTTCTCTAATCAAAGTGAATAGGAAGTCAAATTAGTTATTTTATTAACTTAATTTCATAATTTTATCTTTAATTGAATATTTTTCCTAAACTATAACCAATCTAATATGACTCTAATACTTAGTCTTATACAATTTTTCTAACCAAAGTGAATAGGAAGTCAATTTAGTAACTTCTACTGACTTTATTTCATAATTTTACCTCTAATTGAATATTTTTCCTTAATCATAACTAATCTTATGCGATATTAATATTTGGTATTATGTAATTTCTCTAATCAAAGTGAATAAGTCAATTTCAAATTAGTCAAATTAGTCACTTTTTATTGATTTAATTTCATGACTAATCTTATACGACACCAATATTACTAAAGCATGATTAATCTAATTAGAACATTTTTCTTAAAATATGACTAATCTAGTGTAACTTTAATACTTAGTCTTATATAATTTCTCTAATCAAAATTAATAAGAAGTCAATTTAGTGACTTTTGTTGCCTTATTTTATAATTTCACCTCTAGTTGAATATTTTTCAGAAATTATGACTAATCTTTGGCGAACTAATACATGTATTATATAATTTCTTTAATTAAAGTGAATAAGATGCCAATTTAATTACTTTGTTGACTTAATTTCATAGTTTCACCTCTAATTAGAATATTTGTCCTAAAGTATGACTAATCTAGTGTGACTCTAATACTTAATCTTATATAATTTCTCTAATCAAGGTTCATAGGAAGTTAATTTAGTCATTTTTGTTGACTTTATTTTATAATTTCACATCTAGTTGAATATTTTTCAGAAATTATGACTAATCTTAGGCGAACTAATATATGTATTATATAATTTCTCTAATTAAAGTGAATAAGATGCTAATTTAACTACTTTGTTGACTTAATTTCATAATTTCACCTCTAATTGGAACATTTTTCCTAAAGCATGACTATTCTAGTGTGACTCTAATACTTAGTCTTATACAATTTCTCTAATCAAGGTAAATAGGAAGTCAATTTAGTCATTTCTGTTGACTTTATTTTATAATTTCACCTCTAGTTGAATATTTTTCAGAAATTATGACTAATCTTATGCGATATTAATACTTGTATTATGTTAATTTCTCTCATTAAAGTGAATAAGAAGTCAATTTCGTTAGTTCGTTGACTTAATTTCATAATCTCATCTTTAATTGGAATATTTTTCCTAAAGCATGACTAATCTAATGTCTCTAATACTTGCTCTTATATAATTTATCTAATCAAACTGGTTAAGATATCAATTTAGTTACTTTGTTGGCTTAATTTTACTCCTAATTGAACTATTTTCTTAAACTATAATGAATATATTATGTGATACTAATATTTATGCAATCTCTCTTATTAATTCAATCTAATACTTTGTTGGCTTCATTTTTCACCTTCAATTGATTTTTTTTAAACAGCGATTAATTTGATTTAACACTAATACTTGTTAAATTTCTAGTATATAATATTTTTTCGTTCCTTTTATTAATTTTATTATTAGGATTATGTTCGTATGATGCATAAATAATTGTTAATACCATGTGTTACTAGGTCTATGATTGGTCCTAGTTATATTGATAAAATATTTAACTACGTCGGTTTGTACTAATAAATAAATAAATAAATTATATAATTCATGTGTCTTGTTACCAAAATTATGTGCTTTGTTACTTTTTATTGATATTTTGTTACTAAATTGTGTGATAACCTCAATATGTACGGCAGAATGGGTAAAAATACTTATTTGCCGCTATTAATATTGCTACAGTTACTATTATACCCCCTCTAAAAAGAGCTAAAAAAATCTTGAAAAACTATTGTTTATTACCCTTTTACAAGAGCCGGTCATGACAACCTAATATGACATGTTACTTTCTCTGCTTTTTGCTATAACATTGACTCAAATATTTTTTCTCTCTTGCAATATTTGTGGGACCCCAAAAAAAGTGGGCGTGACTGGCCTCCATTTTCCAACAAACGGGATTGAATCGGGAGCCCCCACTTGAATTAAAATATTTATATTCGATGAATTAGGGATCCGGATCGTCTGTCTCATTTGTCAGTCCAGTACTCTGTCCAATCAATCATACATTAATACGTCATTAAAAGCTTAGTTGATTCACTCAATCTTCACATCCGTCTTCTAACGTCTGTTAGTGAATAAATGGTTTTTTCTTCAATTTATAGGACTAAAAAATATCTCTTAATTAGTTATAAATATCTCCTAATTAATTACAAATATACAATTGTAATATTTTATAATTAATTCTAATTGATACAAAATAATTCAACACTCCCCCTCAAGTTGGTGCGTAGATATCTATCATGCCCAACTTGTCCACAAATTTTGAAAGTGTGTGATTTGAGACTGCTTTGGTGAGAATATCTGCAAATTGTTCTTCTAATCGAATTTCTGGTAATTCTAGACTTCTTTTCTCCAATTTCCTTTGATAAAACACTGATCAATCTCGACATGCTTTGTTCGATCATGATGAACTGGATTATGGGCTATATCACGAGCAGACTTGTTATCACAGTATAACTGGATTGGTTTATTTGATAAATAACCTAAATCCTGAAGGAGAAGATTTAGCCACAATCCTTCACAAACTCCAAGAGCCATTCCCCTAAGTTATGCTTCACCACTTGAGCGAGCAATGACACTTTGTTTCTTGCTCCTCCAAGTAACGAGATTGCCACCTACAAAGGTAAAATATCCTGAAGTAGATCGCATGTCAGTTTTATCTCCAGCCCAGTCTGCGTCAGTGTATACCTCGATGGTTTGTTCCTTTGTTTTCTTAGAGAAAAGAATTCCTTTTCCTGGAGCTGATTTCAAGTATCTCAAAATTCGTATGACTACATTCATATGCTGCTCGCCTAGATTATGCATAAATTGGCTAACGATGCTCAAAGCATATGCAAGATCTGGTTTTGTGTGTGCTAAGCACATCAATCTGCCAACAAGTCTTTGGTATCTTCCTTTGTCAGCTGGAACTTGATCAGCTTCAACACGTAATTTTAATCCTTCTTCAATTAGTGTATTTACTGGTTGACATGCTGACATCCTAGTTTCTTCCAAAAGATCCAAAGCATACTTCCTTTGAGACAAGAAAATACCTTTCTGAGATCGAGATACTTCAATTCCCAAAAAATACTTTAAGGAGCCAAGATCTTTCATTTCAAATTCTTTAGACAAATATTCTTGTAGGGCTTTTCTTTCAACTGGATCATTTCCTGTTACCACCATGTCATCAACATAAATAATAAATGCGGTAATATTACCGTTTTTCTTTTTCAAGAACAACGTGTGATCTGAATTGCTCTGATGATAACCAAATGCTACCATAGATTTTGTGAATCTTCCAAACTAGGCCCTGGGAGATTACTTCAAACCATACAATAATTTCTTCAATTTACACATCTTTTGCCTTTGTTTTCTTGTCATCATGCACCCTGGGGGAAGATCCATGTAGACTTCTTTAGATAGTTCCCCATGCAAAAAGGCGTTCTTCACATCAAACTGCTGTAATGGCCATTCAAAATTTGCAGCTAAGGATAACAAGACTCGCACCGTGTTGATTTTTGCTACAGGCGCAAAAGTTTCAGTGTAGTCGATTCCATGAGTCTGGGTATATTCCTTTGCCACCAATCTTGCTTTGAAGCGCTCAATTGTACCATCAGCTTTGTACTTTACAGAAAAAATCCATCGACACCCAACTGATTTCTTTCCTGTAGGAAGATCTACAAGCTCCTATGTCTGGTTCTTTTGTAAGGAGGCCATCTCTTCATTAATTGCAGCTTTTCACCTTGGGTTAGTTATAGCTTCCTACATACTGTTAGGAATAGATACAGTAGATAATTGATTTACAAATGACTGATTTGTTTTTGACAATTGATATGTTGACACATAATGGCTAATGGGATATCTTATTTTACCAGACAACTCAGGTTCATAAGTTGGTTTTGGAATACCTCTTGTGTGACGTTGTGGTAACTGTCTCCTAGATTACTCAGGTACTGTATAAGAAGTATCCTCAGCTAATGATTGGTTTGGTATATTACTCGGGAGAGAATGCAGCTCGACTTCTGAAGTTTCCTGATTTTTTGGATTACCACTTATATTCAAGTTTTGACCACTCGTATCCAAGTCACCTGTATATTCATTAGATATTTCTGCCACATGAACTTTTATTTTCTCCATATCTGTCATAAGATTGTATTCAAAAGTTTGAATTTTATCAAGATACTCCCCCTGAAATTCAGACGTAGAGTAATACATTGTATCTTCATGGAAGATAACATCCATAGTGATGAATATGCGTCGAGTAGGGGGATGATAACATCGATACCCTTTTTGATGTAGAGCATATCCAACAAAAACACATTTCATGGCTCGAGGCATTAACTTACTCCGTTGATCTTTGGGTATATGAACGTAGGCAATACAACCAAAGATATAGGGAGTTAGATTGGGGACTGTGGGTGCTACAACAGCATCTGTAAGTGCTTGAAATGGTGTTTGAAAGTTGAGCATCCTCGATGGAACCCGATTTATGAGATAGGCGGCAGAGAGAAGAGCTTCGCCCCAGTAGCAAAGGGGCATGTGTGCTTCAATGAGCAAAGCGCGAACAACCTCTAATAAGTGTCTGTTTTTTTGTTCAGCAACACCGTTCTACTGTGGTGTATCTGGACAACTGGTTTGATGAATTGAGCCATGAGAGTCCAAAAAATGTTGGAGTTCAGTGCTATGATATTCTCCCCCGTTATCACTTCGAAGTACTTGTATCTGAGCATTAAATTGTGTACGTACAGTGTTATAAAACTTCTGAAATAATATTGTAACTTCTGATTTAGATTTCATCAAGTATAACCAAGTCATCCGAATACAATCATTGATAAAGGTAACAAACCAATGAGCACCTCCCAATGTAGAAACTTTGGAAGGACTCCAAACATCAGAGTGAATAACCATAAACGGAGTTGGACTTTTATTTAAACTTAAAGAAAATAAAGCACGATGGCTTTTTGCAAGTGTACAAACATCACATTTGAAACTAGACATATCCAAATCAGTAAACAAAGTAAGAAACAACCGTTTTACGTAACCAAAAGAGGCATGGCCCAAACGACGATGCCAAAGCCAAACCTCAGTCATCTTCTTGGAGGAAGTGGTACTGTTCACAGCTAAAGCTTGTTGAAGTTTGGTGGACTTTGTTGACTCCAGATCCAAGTAGTACAACATCCCTTTCTTAATACCATAATCAATCGTTTGTTGAGTCTGAATATCCTTAAATATACAAGAATTAGGACCAAAAATAACCATACAGGACAAGGTATTAGTGATTTGAGAAACTGAAAGAAGATTATAGTTTAAGGAAGGTACCACTAATACAGAATTAAGGTGTAAAGTTTTAGTAAGATTGGAGGACCCTTCACCAAGAATTGTGTTAGTATTACCATTAGCAGTAGAAACACAGTTCCTGGATGAAGGTTTCAGGGTAGAAACATGTCGCACATCAAATGTCATATGATCAGTGGCACCAGAATCAATTATCCATGCATTATTCAAAACAGGTGAAAAAATATTCAAAACCTTACCTTCTCCAGTGGTGGTTACTAGTCCTGATGAAGTAGATGAAACATCGGCTGCTTTTGTTTGAGTGAGAGCTATCGAAGATGGTCTCTTAGTATTCCGATGACGTGCTGGGTCCCACCAATCTGGATATCCAATCAACTCAAAGTACTGATTTTTGGTATGACCATTTTGATTGCAGTGAGTGCATTTCAAGGAGCCTTTTTCGAAGGTGGAATTCTTTGGGTTTGGGGGTTTGGGTTGATCCTGTGATGTTTGACTGGGTCGTTGTGGAGAGAATCGTGCGGAGGCTTGGTAGTTTCTTCATGGAAAGCAGTTGATCGGAAGTTCTCACGACGGACTAAGGAATAACATTCTTCCAGACTTAGAAGTGGCTCGTGACGTAAAATTTCTCGCCGAAGTTGATCAAAGCTTGTATCCAATCCAGCAAGAAAGATGTGGACTCGAGTGCATTCAATGGACTATCGGTATGCTACCACATCCTCAGGGTTCTTCATGACCACTCTATCACGATGATCAAGTTCTTAGAATATTTCGGTTAACTCTCCATAATAGAAAGAAAGTGATTTAGTACTTTGTTTGGCTGAAAAAGCTTTCTGATGTAGGGAGTTGACTTACATCTCATCAGTTCTATCATAAAAGGCTTTGGATAAAGCATTCCAGATTTCACGGGCAGTGGGAACACGGAGATATCGCTTCATAATTTCAGGAGTCATGGACATCAGAAGCCAACGTTTCATTTTCTGATTTTCAGCATATCATTTCTCATATCTCTTATCCGACACAGAAGGTGGAGTTGATTTGCCTATGATGTAGGAGAATTTTTTTCGTTCAGCAATATGCATTTCCATCAATTGAGACCAGACATCATAATTTATTTCGGTAAGTATAATGCCGGCATTAAAGGCACCCTCAGACTGAACAAGAACTAGAATAGATTTGGTTTCTGAAGATTCAATTTGTTGGGTCATCCTCTTTTTTTTTTTTTTTGGCCCTTTCTGTTTTTGTTTTTTTGTTTTTTTTTGGGCCTTTTTTGTTTTTTTGTTTTTGTTTTTTTTGTTTTTTTTGTTGGGACTTAAAACTAATAACTTAGACTAACGACAAAAAAAAATAAATAAATAAAAAGGTAACTTAAAATAATAACTTAAACTAATAACAGGTCCAAAAATAACTTAAACTAATGAAAAAGAAAAAGATCAGGCCCAAAACGTAAGGGAATAGGTCCAAACAAATAAGCTCAGCCCAATAAAAATAAAAGAAATCGGTTGAATACCAAAATGATGAAAGAGGATGAAGTCCTCTGTTTTGGACTTTGCGACAGGTGCAGGGAAGGGCAACGATAGATTAGCAAGGTTCACGTACAATATGAAATCAATCACCACGTGCAGAATCACGGCAATCACCACGGCAATGGGCAGGTAGAGATGCAGATGAGCACGTCAATCACAACGGCGGGTTGGTCACGGTGTACTGCGATTTGAGAGGTTTGATTTCGGGTATTTGTTGATTGGATTTGATTTGAGATTTGATAAATGTTTTTAGGTTGAGTTTCTGTGATGGTTTGATTTTGGATTTGGTAATCAAAAGGTTTCTGGTATATAAAGAACGATTTTTTTTTTCCGGCTTGTTGATGAGCGAGGATCTCCACTGATATGGAGGAACTTGTTTGTTTGGTGTTTGAGTTTGGTTATAAGAAAGATCTCCCCTTCCTCGGCCTTGGGATGAGCTGGATTTTTTTTTTTTTGAAAACAGGATTTAAACCTTCTCTGATATCATGAAGAAATGGTTTTTTTTTTATGTATTCATTCTGAAAAGATATAATTTATAAGACTAAAAAATATCTCTTAATTAATTACAAATATCTCCTAATTAATTATAAATATACAATTATAATATTTTGTAATTAATTCTAATTGATACAAAATAATTCAACAGTTAGTATTATTATTATTTTTTATTTTAAGAAACGTGGAGTTTAAAAATAGGGGGTCCCATACTTACATTGCTAATACAGTATCGAGAGGCGAGAGAAGATGCTCCACATTTATCTTCCAACGCCATTTCCGGTTTGAACTTTCTGAGTTTTGCAGCTCTTGAATTCACTGGAGATTTTGTTTTATAACCAACATTTTCCTGACAGTGTTTTATTTCCTTCTCTCATTTCTCGTCTAATTTCTACGAATCAAGGTCCTTAGGTGCATAGGAAATACAAGAACAGCAAGGCCGCGCGCCGCAAACGAGGCCGTGTTGGGTAAGAGGGACAGTTCTTGGCGTCAAGCTCAGGGGAAAGGTTGGGAATATTAACGGGATTACCTTTTATCGGTTGTGAGCTGATTTTCTTTATCAATTTGGTTTCAGATCTAAGAATCTAATGGAACTGATTAGATTATAAAAATATGCGGAAAAAAAAAAAAAAAAAATTGGACAATCTTGAACCTTAATTGAATTTCACAAACTTGTGGATCAAAATTGTGTTGATCTCTGATTTGTTCTATACGTTCTGGCTTTAGCTCATTCTGAAAATCAGCCATGCCCATTACGTGTGTAAAAAAAAACAGAGAACCAGTTTTTATTTTTCTCTTTTTCTGCACGGTTGGAAATCATGGGCAATAAATATCAAACTCAATATATAACCACAATTTTCACAAATCCATATTCCCAATTTCAATATTCAGTGGACGTCTCTCGCTCGCTCTATTGGGAGGTCCTCAACAACAACGATAACCGATTCCTCGTGCTCGAGACGTCCGACAACTTCCACCGCTGGTTCCACCATGTCTTCCTTCAGCTTCAGGTGCCGCTTAATCTGGTCTATATGAGGACGGACTTTGATTCCTTTTGATTTTCGCATTGAAAGTGGGGTCAGTTTTATTTATCTGACTTTGTACCGGTAATGCAAGTGGGACTCGTTGGACAGAGAAGTGGACAGCCAAAGAGACAGACGATCCAGATCCTTAGGATTAGATTGGTATTGATCTCTATAATTACTTGTTATCATAATAAAAAATTTATTATAGTCTTAACAATATTTATCATTAAAACGAAGTCCATTCACTATTGTTAGACATGTTAACTCATGTTAAAAATTGGTACAAAAATTACCCTCTGTAATATTAGCTCTAGCCCTTATTTTGCTATATATATATATATATATATATATGTATATGTATACCATAGAAGAAGCCCTTTTACTCCCTGCACCTGTGCAAGAATATGGCTTCTCTTCCCCAAGCTTTAGAAACTAAGCCTCACGCAGTGTGCGTCCCATTCCCAGCACAAGGCCATGTCAACCCAATGATGAGGCTAGCCAAGCTTCTACACCACAGAGGCTTCCACATAACCTTCGTCAACAACCACTTCAACCACAACCGCCTCCTCAAATCGAGAGGGCCCCACTTTCTCGATGGCTTGCCGGATTTTCGCTTCGAATCGATCCCGGACGGCCTTCCTCCGGCCGATCAAAAGGCCGACGCCACGCAGGACATCCCGTCTCTCTGCGGATCCGTCGAAGAGAACTGCCTGGGCCCCTTTCGGACGCTTCTCGCCAGGCTAAACGACAGCGGTGTTCCGCGGGTGAGCTGCGTCGTTTCGGACGCCGCTATGCCATTCACATTGAAAGCTGCGGAAGAATTTGGAATACCGGTTGCGATCTTTTGGACTGTCAGTACCTGCGGCTTCATGGGGTATACACAATATGGGAAACTCGTTGATAAAGGTCTTGTACCATTGAAAGGTACGAAATATATATATATATATATATAGACTTTATTACTCATGATTGCTTAACTTGTGAGTTTGTTCCCAATTTTCGTCTCAAAAAATGATAATTAAGGAGCTTAAATTATGTTTATTTATTTTCTGTTTTGAGTGGATTGAAATTATACAATTGTAGTTATACAGATGGTTTTATGATAATTTCCGCTAAAAATCCTGTGATTATTAACAAAATCTATGATTAAGAACTAGTTCTAAAGTTTTTCGTTTTTATAAATGAAAAAAAAAAAAAAAAAACACTTCTAGTTATAGAAGTACTAACTCAATTTGTGTATTAGCTTATAAAAAGGAAACAGACATTTATTATTGACTTCTTTTTTTAGTAAAAGAAAGTAAAAATTTAGTCAACATTCAGAATTTTTCTATGAACAAAACTACTAAATATTCAGTCCTAAGTTAATAGTAATATGTTTTCTGTTTACTTTTAAGTTTCAACCACAAGTAATTGTGTTGTGGTTTATTGTTTTTTAAGATATTTTTTTCGTTGTGTGAATTCGACAAATTGAGGTTGACGTATAGTGATGGCTGTTTTAAGATTTTTTTTCGTTGTGTGAATTCGACAAATTGAGGTTGCCGTATCGTGTTGGCTGCCTTAAGATTTTTTTTTTTCGTTGCGTGAATTCGACAAATTGTGGTTGACGTATCGTGTTAGCTAGGTTACCTTGGATTGTGCCTTGGTCTTTCATATGCTTTTATTCTTCCTCTCTCTTTTTTTTTTTTTTTTATAAAAAAAAAAATCAATTATATAAATACAAAATCTCAAGCTAACAATAGAAACACACTAATTTTGCAGATGTGAGCCATTTAACAAATGGGTATTTGGATACAGTTATAGACTGGGTTCCAGGCATGAACAACATCCGAATGAAGGATCTTCCAACTTTCATACGCACCACAGATCCAAACGACATCATGCTAAACTTCGTTATACGAGCGGTTGAGGCATCTTCCAAGGCCTCTGCCATAATCTTAAACACTTTCGAAACACTAGAGCACAAAGTCTTGGAAGCTTTCTCGCCCATGTTCCCAGCGCCAATTTACACTTTGGGCCCCCTCCACCTGCTTGCCGAAAAGACTCAACCAAAAAATGTGTCTTCCATCGGGTCCAATCTCTGGAAGGAAGAGCTCGAATGCCTTCAGTGGCTGAACTCAAAGGAACCCAGATCAGTTGTTTACGTCAACTTTGGCAGCATCACGGCCATGACACCAGAGCATCTCAATGAGTTTGCTTGGGGATTGGCCAACAGCAAGAAACCCTTTGTATGGATCATAAGGCCAGACCTTGTCATTGGAGAGACGGCGATTTTACCGCCCGAGTTTGTGGAAGAGATAAGAGAGAGAAGCGTGATTTCTAGTTGGTGCCCGCAAGAGCTGGTTCTTTGTCACCCTGCAATTGGGGGATTCCTAACGCATTGTGGTTGGAACTCAACGCTCGAGAGCTTGAGTGTCGGGGTGCCAATGATTTGTTGGCCATTCTTCGCCGAGCAACAGACTAATTGCAGGTTTTTGTGCTGTGAATGGGGGGTCGGGATGGAAATAGATGCCGATGTAAGGAGAGGTGATGTGGAAAAGCTCGTAAGGGAGCTGATGGATGGCGAGAAAGGGAAGGAGATGAGAAAGAAGGCCTTGGAGTGGAAGAGGGCAGCGGAGGTAGCCATTTTGCCTCATGGTTCTTCTTTTGTGAATTTGGATAAGATGATCAAAGAGGTTTTGGCGCCATCATCAAAATCCTAAATTTGGAGTTTGTGCGTGAGTTATAGTTTCATTATTAGTATCTTGTTTGACAATATTTATATTTTTGGTTTTTTTTGTTTTTTTTTTTAATTTTAAAAGTGAAGTGGGCGAAGAAGATTATGTCAAATGTCTTGGGGACAATTACGCATTTCATTTAATTAAAAAAAAAAAAAACATATAAATGTTGCCAAGCGAATTATTAAATGTTTGGTAAACTGCATTCATTAGAGATGATGAGTTAATTATAAACTCACTAGCTTGGTTTGTAATAGTGCTTTTTTTTTTTTTTTGTTCGTTTTTCTTTTATGGGCGGAAGAACAAATAGTTGATATTATATGCAACGTTTTTCTTTTAAATTAAAAATAAACAAAAAAATCTTGTCTTATTCTTGGTAAAGCCGAGTCTACTTTTTTTTTTCTTAATTAATCTTAACCAAGGTGATAGTTATATTCTGTAAAACTCTCTTCGACTACCTTGAATGCCGTATTGAATCGCAGTTAGAATGTATAAACGTCAAGATTCAAGACGCAGAACTTCCATCAATTAAATATGAAGTAGTACTATAACAAAAGGGCAGGTTAATTATGATATATTTATCAATAATGTAACATTTTCTTTTGACGTAAAATTACAACAAAAAATAGAATCTCAGATAATATAACAATTGTGAAAACCCATTTTTTATTTTATATATTTGTTTTCTTTTCTCTTTTTTAGGTGGAGTCCACACCCACTTGGACTTGTCAAAGTTAATTCATCTCTCTCTCCCTCTCTCTCCCTCTCTCTCCCTCTCGTGCTTCTTTCCCAGAAGCAAAGGAAAAAAAGAAAAAAAAAAAACTTCAAAAGGAAGCTCACGACTACCTCTCAATGCCGCATTTCCAGCCATCATCGACGGCCACCGCCTTAGGGATCTGAAGCATTGCCTCGCCAGGAGTCGCCAGTCGGAGTTTTGAGACCCGTTGCTGCCTGATTCGCCATCGATAATGGAAAACAACTGCAGGAGGAAAGTCGACGCCGGCGTGTTTTCCAGCTGCTTCTTCAGTGTTTGAGTTCTTATAGATCATTATACCTATTTTGATCTCATACTTTATTGTGCCCTATGTCACTTTTGACTGTTTCATGAAGCGGAGATTTAATGTATGCTACTTTGACATATCTCCTATGGTCATGGTTGATTCGACCTAAAGGAATATTGTTGAGAAAGCAATTAGACCAAAGCTAATTGATTCGAGGACGAAAAGAAGATTATTTAGTAATACATCCAAGTTTTATGTTTTTTGTCGATAAATGATATCGCTATTAGGAATAGCAGTATAATTGTGAACATAAGAACAAGAGGGGTCTCTGCATAGCTTCCAAATATAGATATGAGGAATTGGAGGTGCTAGATCCGATGTGGCTAAATAAGTCTGGGGCATAACGAGACACTTAGGGATGTTCTATGCTAGTCCTCATAATATTTAGTATAGTACTCCTGAACTTTCTTTTGCAGGTAGCTCGACGGTCGTACTGCTCATTAGCCAAGTATGAATAGAGGTAGGACGATGATGAGAGATATGTTTGTCATGCACATTATGTGCGAGTTGGAGATGTTGGACTTTTTAGCCCAAAGTCTTGTTGGGTACCCATAGTTGGTGCATGGCCCAATAATTGTGGACTAATGTGAAAGGAGATCATTTGCAAATATTCTGTCATTAATCAGAATATTGTAATTAATGGCTTGTAATCAGGATAAAAATATGTACGTAATAATTTCTAATAGGTTTTGATATGTGAATGCGTCAAATTTGTATTTGGACGCATTTAATACTAATCATCTCCCTATTCATTAAAGAATATTTCTCATTAATTAAACAATTAGGAAATATCCTTAATAAGTTAGAAATGATACGTACGTATCAGTCTGGGACTCCTTTTATTTTCCTGAGACAGAAAAATAAACACAGAAAAAAATATACGCTCTCTCTGCCTTAAACAATTCCAGTGAGTGCTCTTGAATGGTAGAATTTGTAGTGGTTGTTCTTGTAACGCTACTAACTGCGAGTATTCAAAGAGGACTATTTCTACAACGGATATGAGGCACCAAGACGATTCCTATATCAGTGGTAGGTTTGAGGATTCAATCGGCACCATATCACCCACGCTTTCGACAGATGGATTTTTATTCCAAAAAAAAAAGGATAAAGAGTATCCTATATTTCTCAAGTCGTTTTGAATATGTGGTTCATGAATACCAGTCTTGGTTTAAAAGAATTTCTTTCCTTGACAATATTAGCTCAACCTTTGCTATGAAAGATGTTAATTAAAGATACTATTAGGAATATATAATCGTCAAATTTGGCCTACGATACACAAGGTACTATGGTAGGCTCCATTGCCATAGATACATTCTTGTCGCACTTGTCAGGGCCGATGGTTACTACTGCTTCACCCTGCATGTGATTCAGGTGTTAATTATTAGCTATAAAAACCATAAAATATATATATAATAATAATAATAATAATAATAATAATAATAATAATAATAATAAATAAAAAGAAAAAGAAAAAAGAAACAGGAAAAAGAAAGCCTTTATTATACCATTTTTACTTTCAACCCTTATAGCTCATATATGACCCACCTTTGCAATATTTCTAAAATATGAGGTAGTATAATTTCCCGAAGGAAATAAAATTTCAATGAGATCTCCTAAAACCAGCTGTGGTTGGGAAACTGCTCCATTGTACCAATCTGATAATATGGAAGGAGAATTCACATATAATAAATGATCAACCATTAAATCAACAAACTATAAACATTAGAATTGTTAAAAAGTATTCAAATTATTATTAAATAATGTTCCGAAAGCACAAAAGAGATTACAAAATTGTAAGACAAATCAAACCATTGATGATGTTAAGTAGTTATGCATATGTTCCATAATGCAAAATCAGAAACCGAGATATAGAACGCAGATAATATTAATAACTATAATCAAACCTTTGTGTTTACTAGAAGAAAATATTATTACACTTAATCAAACTAACTCATTAATTTTTTTTTTCTTTTTAAGTTTTCCTACAGTTTACTAAAACTGAATTTATTGGAAATTTTACATTTGAAACGTTCAAAATTAGTGATGGAGTTTTTACTTTCTTTTTAGAAAACCATTAGAAAGATTCACTAGTAATAATTTTAACTTAGAAAGAATGGAACCTGTCTTATCACATCAGTTGATATGTTAAATGATTTGTACAATAAGGATCCCTAGATCTTTTATTCTTATTTAGCCCTCCCCTCTTATTTAATATTCTTTTTGGGGCCAATTTAAAGGTTTTTTAAAATATAAATTTTTGAGTGGAGTACAAAACGGGTGAAAATTTAAGAGGTTAGGGATATTTTTCTCTAATTAATTACATCAGAATTAGTTTTTTTTTTTTTTTAGAAAATAAGATAAGTGCTAAGAAAACATAACGAGCGCAAGCATATATGCATGAAAATATTTCCATGGAAGTACTTAAACTTACCTATAGTGTTTGAGTTTGGAATTATTTTATCGTATCTCCATAGGCTTTGGTTGGTGAGGAAAGCGAAACAAGCATGATCTTCAACATTTGTGTTTTTGAGAAAGCTCGACAAATTGTAGGCAACCGGATCCGAAGTGAATGTTTCATCAATGATCACATCCACAGTCTACAAGGAGACAAAAAACTAATTAATGAGTCAATTAAGTATGTATTCATGTATATAATTTCTTTTTGTATCCATAAATAATTACTTCATCATTAGGGAATTGAAGATGTTTTGGTTGAAACAAAATTATTCTTTATAAATTAACTACCACAAATATGTTACTTCTAATTCGTAGATCATCTAAATTGGTTACATATAGATAATATCTAAAAATGCGAACAAACAAGTACTAATATAATAGAGACCACTTTGCATGGATACAATTGAGCTTTTTATAGTTACAATTAAATTTGCAGCTTTTATAAATTATCTAATAATTGAGTAAACTGTTTTTCATTTGCGATTTATATATGTGTGTATATATTATATATATATACACGTATAACTTACACATAGGATGGCATGCAATTGCTCCAAGTCATCAGAATTTGAGATGTTATAGCTCATCTTGTTAATAGAGTCGTCAACATTCTCTCCTCCCGCGTCTTCCACATACTAATTCAAATTTTAAAGAACACTAAAGTTAAATAAATATGAATAATGTATATTATAAAACAAATTAACTGCCATTTTGTGCAATTATTCATCTTTAATTAACTCCATTTAATTTATGTACTTGAAATTTGGGTATGCAGATAAAGTGAGTACCTTTAACTTGTATGTTTCTTTAGCGAAATACCATATTCCCTGTAAATTGACAGAAATATCATTAAGGGATTTGAAATTAAGGGAGAGAAATCTACCCAAGTAATAATATACCGAATAACATCAATAATTAACATAAATAAAATGATGTTATGCTACAAAAAAAAAAAAAATTGTCATATATATTGTATATATGACGAAATAATCTAGTTCACTATATACAGTTGTGTATGTAAAATTTATTATTTATGCTATGTACACTGATCAGTACATTGTTATACTCCATCCAAGCTACTATTGGTTTGAATGGTGATGTCCTGCTCAAAGATACATTACTCAAGCAAAGATAATTTTGTTTAATCTGCAAGAGAAAAATAATCAATCATGAGTAGAAATATATAAATTGAAATGTATTGCATTGGTAATTAAAATTTACATAATTTATTTGATGTGAAAAGCTGGCAAAAATCCCGCCATTTTCTTTTTCCCTCTTCCTTTAGGCTTCATTTGGAACTTGGATTCTTAGAAGGAAAGAAAATAAATTACAAGGGATTTTATTTTATTTTTTTGGATTCAAATAAAAAATTATATAAATTTTTTTCGAGAAAAGAAAAGATTAAATTTAGTGTAATTTTTAGTACATAGAATTTGAACATATTAATTATTAAAGTCAAAAATTTCAAAATAAAATTCTATAAAATTGTAAGAAAAATATTTTCCTCGTTCTTTTCTCTTGACTTTTTTCTCACAGTTTATTTTCTTCCAAAATTCAGGTTCTAAAGGAAGCCTTAAGATAAACTGAATCTTTGGCTCGTTATAGAAAAATATTTGTTTCTTTTGCAATGGCTCATTGGCATTTAGAGTCTATTCAACCACTATTGGATTAGGATATTTGGCTTATTTTCCATTTTATTTAGTATCTAAGTTTACCATGTGTATTGTCTAGATTATTACACGTGGATTCGCTAGATACATTAGGAGTGGATGTTGAGTTTATTTTTTAATTATAATAAATTTTTTTGACAAAAAAAAATAAAATAAAAGCCTCTATTAGAAAGTACTGAACAATATTTCTCATAATTGAAGGTTGCAAAAGCAAGTCTTCTATATCCCAGCAATAATTCAAAAATATATATATATATTCATCAAAATAATTAAGTTGAAGGGAAAATGTTCATACTTACATCGTTGTATACACGATTGGCTCTATCTTCAAGATTTGCAAAACTTGCCAAGAACTTGATCCATTCCGCTCTCTGTCGTTCAAAAATATCGCAATCAATCTTAATATCTCTTGAGAAGTCAGTTATATATAATATATAATAGTATTCCTTTCTCAGGTACAGATCTTTGAAGGATATACACCTATAAATATACATACATATATGTACTATCTTTGTCTTCTTATTCTATTTTTTGTGATTAATCATTTCTAAAGGCTCAAGCTAGCATAATTCGTACTTTTCAACAACTCGGTTTGGACTAAATTAAGCTTCCCCTACCGCCCTCCGCATAATCCTATATCACTGCCATTTCTAGTTTACAAAAATAGACACAATTAACGATAATAACTAATTTACAAAGGAAATTATACTTAAATTAAAATTACATAGAAGTATTTTAGTATAATTTTAATTTAAAAAGCGCAAAAACGAGTAATAATAATTAAATTTAAAATTTATTCTAGATAAAATATAAATAAATAAAAAGAAAAAAAATTGTCAAATTCATGTTTTTTTTAAAAAGAAAATAGCTCAAAACTTAATAAGGTTGGACTAAAAAGTTAATGGGTTTCTAGCACTTTTACCTATAAAAAACTAAAATAATTACAAAAATACGAAAGTCAGGTTTTTTCAAATTTTCGTACGATTTTTACTAGAAAATATCGCTTTTTTAAAAAAATTTAGAAAAATACCATTTTAAAAATAGTTACTGGTTTCTGAAAAATGGTTACCGGTTACTGGTTACTAGTTATATACTAGTTATAAATACCTTTAGTTACTAGTTACCTGTTTCTGGAAACTTATTACGGATTACTAGTTACTATTTTAAAATTTTTCTAAATATTTTATAAAAACAATATTTTTCTAATAAAAACCGTACTGTACCTTAAGAAAACGCTAACCACTGTATTTTTCAATTTTTTTTTTCTGAAAATACCATATAATATCTAATTTTCCCAAAGTTAAAATATATTAAGAGCCACCCAAAGCTCAAAACCAACATCCAATAGAAAGCCCTTAAAAAAGTTAGACCGAAAAGTATAGTTTTAGTACTAGTGCTAACTAGTTGGAAAGAACTCAAACTATAGAAATGGACATTAATGATATTTGATGTAAACTAGTTTTAATTTTCGAGTTACCTACTTAGGTATAGTTCGGATAGGTGCTAATCTAGTTAGGGTGTACTCAAATTAGAGAAGTTTAAATTAATTGACTTATTCCTCGTATAGAGCTGCAATAATTTAATTTATACTTATTTTTATAAAAAAAATATCAATTTTAGAAATAATTTATTTCTATTGCATAACAATGAACAACTAATGTTTCACAAACACTTAAAATATATATATACTAATAATTATTAAAATAACTGAATTAGAAAAATACAAAATATCAATACCGAGAGCAATGATGACATAAAGATAAATACGAGTTCAGAAACTGGCACAATTCGTCACAAAACTAGCATAGTATCACAAACTCGTCTATCAAAAAACTAGCAAAGTATCACAAACGTGCAAAATTAGGCATAAAAGTAGCACAATATAAAAAACAAGCAAGATTAGTCTCGAAATAGATAATATAAAAAATGGGCACATCTAGCTACAAAAAGAATACAATGTTGTAAACAAACTTAATTAGGCATAAACATAGCATATTTTTAATTGCGAGTATGTTTAGGTATGAAAATAGTATTAATATCGAAAATGAGCACAATACAACATGATTAGTAACGGTGTTCGGGCCTACATGAGGTATGAATATACCATAGCTAAACGTGCCTAGACCTACACGATAGTACCTATATAATATCTCTAGTTGTAGGAAATATATGATTCTAAATGCATTAAAACCTTTCCGAAAAAAAAAAAAAGCATTTAAAATCCTTTGACTTCTTTCTTTGATTAAAAAACTGGAACTAGGCTGTTGGAACGAGCACGACCTGGCGTGGCATGGGCTGCACAGCCTGTTGGGAAGTTTTGAACCCAACACTTATGGGCTTTGGCAAGGCCAAGCAGCCAAGCGTGAGGCCTGGTGGCCGCTTAAGCAACCTGACACTAGAAGGTGTCAGTTCCAAAGCAGCCACCACGAACCCACTTGTGTGTCATTGTTTTCGTCCCGATACCATGCCGACCTTCCAATGGATTTATTTTTGTTGGGCTAGGCATCAATTAAGCTCAATGGATTTGTTTCGAGTAATTACAAAAATTTTACCGTTTTAATATCTTCATTACAACAAAAATAACCATTCTTTTATAGTTAAATGGTTGTTTATATAAGTTCTTACACTGAGTATATCATATATCGGTAAAACAGTTTGTATCTAATCAATATATCAATTTGTATTCTAGATATATCAATATATCTTACGTAGTGGATCTGATATAAATGTACTGAAACTTATTTACTCGTTCAGTTTTCTAAAGAGAATTTGAAAAACTGAAACCGACTTGAAGAGGTCCGAAATTTAGCCATTTCACTAAGAGCCCCTAGCATTTTCTAGTATTTTCCTATATCGTATTCGGTCTTATCCCCTAATATTTTCCTATACCAAAATCAGTCTTATACACTATACTATTATGTCATATCAAGTATACAAGATATATATTAGAAAATGTTTTTACTACCTGCAAAGGGCTATTCTCTCCAGAAGGAACAAAAGCAGCGAAATTACAGGCTTCGGGTTGATCAGTGGCGGCAATGAAGTGGGCTCCAAATTGTGAAAGTTGTTGAGTGTCACTTTTGTTTATCAGTTGGATTCCTCCACTTTCGTATAGTTTCCTTATGCATTGAGATGGCACCACCTCCGTAGTAATGCCCTTTAGGCTCTCTAGCAGCCCTAGTAGCTGCATTTTAAACTCTCTACTTATAGAAGAAACAAAAACTAATTACATAACTAAGTAATAATTAATTCAGTTTTTATGCGCCATCAAGTCTGAATGTCATGTCTTTGCTTTCTACTCAAATATCTATCTTATAGAATAAAAAATAAGCTTCAAAAAAATATCCTAAAGAATGGCAGAATAAACTCCAAATTTTGAATTTTGTAAAATTATACCTCTACATTTAAATTTTTTTTAAATGTCTTCGTCTATATTGAAATTGATCAAAAAGTCCCTTCATTTAACACAAAATTTGAATTGAGCACACCTTATTCATGTTATCAAATATTTAAAATAAGTTAAAAAAATTAAAACAAATAGCACAAATCACTTAATTTATATGTATGCATATAAAGAGAATAAGAGATTTTGAACGTAATTGTATACTATACACAAGTCAAAACATAGGTTTAGTCTTTAGATTATCTTTTTATTTTTTAAAGTTTTAAATGAAAATAAAATGTAAAACATATATATATAGTCTAATGTTTCTCTAAGGGAAAA
Source organism: Trema orientale (assembly GCA_002914845.1). Lineage (NCBI taxonomy): Eukaryota > Viridiplantae > Streptophyta > Magnoliopsida > Rosales > Cannabaceae > Trema > Trema orientale. The sequence goes on along the minus strand of JXTC01000092.1, from coordinate 659,540 downwards.
ATAAATAAAATAAAATAACGGGATGGTTTTATATGAATTGAAGACCAAGAATGTTAACTTACTGAAACTGGCGATCCTCACCTCGAAAAAAGAGACTGAATTATGTTTTGAAAAAAAAAAAAAAAGGAAAAGAGAGAGAGAGAACTGGTCAGTATTTGTTAAATCGGATAAGTGAACAAGTAACGAAAAAGGAAATTAACATTACAGATTGCACACTAAAATACTTAAAAATAAGTACTCAAGCCATTAAAATTATAATTTTCCTAAATCAAAATCCTTGAAATAATGTCGATTAGAGTGTTTTTAGGGATATTTGGATCCTTACTAGGTACTATTCAAATTATTTGGCATTAAAGTAGTCTAATCTCTCTGAGTTATATTGATTAATTACTTCATACCTGGAAAATCATTGGTATCAACCGAATAGTTTGATAATGGGACGACAAAAGATTTGATCCTTGGAGTGCAATACTTTGTTCTCGTCGCCATCCTTGAATTATTCTGGAAATTTTAATACTTAGAAAAAATGCGAGAATAAAATGTGGTGGATAGACATTAACATTATACTCGCTTTCAAAAATAAATAAATAAATGAATAACATATTATACCTTTATAAAAATGATTTATTTATCTCTTACACAGCCATAATCAAAAGTTAAATTAATCGATTGTCAAAGAAAAAAAGAAAAATCAAAACCTCATATATATGAGATTCTTAGTTAGTTAAAGTTACATAATTAGCAGTCACGTGATTACTATGCAAAGAAATTTTTAAAAAAAGTACTCATTTTTTAAAGAGATAACATTAATATACGGGGTTAATAGATAACAATAAAATTTATACTAGAAAAAATCTAAAGAAACAAATTATAGGCAATAAAATTAAAAAGGGGAAATTATATATTGTACGGTGTTTCTGAAAAGAATTTGAAAAATACGGTAGTTTTCGTTTTTGTAAAATGCGGTACGATTTTTATTAAAAAAATATTATTTTTTAAAATATTAACTAGTTTCTGGTAACTAATTTTTAGAAACCGTTAACTAGTAATCAACGGTATTTATAACTAGTATATAACTGGTAACTAGTAACCAATTTCTAGAAATCGGTAACTAGTAATTAATAATATTTATAACTAGTATAAAACTGGTAACCAGTAACTAGTTTCCAGAAATCGGTAACTAGTAACTATTTTAAAAATAGTATTTTTCTAAATATTTTTTAAAAATGATATTTTTTTAATAAAAACCGTACGAAAATTAAAAAAAAGTATGACTTCCGTATTTTTATAATTCTTTTCGATTTTTGTAACTAAAAATGTTAGAAACCCAATTTAAAACAATTGAACGATGTATTATATGACGTTAATCGGCCATAAAACTTACTAGAATATATTGTGTCAACCAACATTGTTAGGTGAGAAATGTGGTACAAATTAAAGTAATTGATATTAGAATCAAGGTTGTTTGTTAGTTTTATTCTTTTTCTTTTTTTTTTTTTTTTTTGGATGGAATTATGTAGCTGATATTTACCAGTTTGAATAAAAATACATCTAGTTTCCATTAAAAAAGAGCAATAGCAAATCTTTCGAAGAGCAATGAAAAATATAAGAACAAACTAAATTTGATTCCCAAAACTGGGCGGTGGATTGAGAGAAGTTTGCTATCATTTAAAGTATATTAGGAAGAATATTAGAAAAGAGTATAACTTCTAAAATACTAAAATGGAATATCAAGTTAATTATTAAGTGAAAATTTAGTAGAAAAGCTTATAACCTGAATGAGAAGGTAGCTCTTGCCGTCAACGACATTTTTGATGACTTTGAAGGTCTGACCATAGTATATATGAAAATTTGAGGCATCTTCCACTTTGGAAATAATGTCTCCAACTTTCACAGCTGCCGTGGCCGCATTCAGTCTTCCCCTACACCCGCCGCACCCAAACAAAGCCCCAACCACACTATATAACAATATCAAGAACAACATTTTCTCTACATTCCAACCATTAGAGGAAGAACAATCCAGAACCATGATTCCAAATATACCAAAAATAAAATAAAAATCTAACAAATCCCCTTTTGCTAGTTCTACAATTCTAATATTATAGCCCTCTCTTTAAATATATTCATATATATATTCATAATATCATTTTTTTTTTTCTATATTAGTTGAATGAGCGGGAGAGAGGTAATCCCCAGCTTTTCTCGAGCGAGTTTTGAGGGTTGGGATTGAAGGTGGTGGAAATTTCTTTGAAAGTGGGGTGTGAATTATTATGTTTTGTCATCATGTGTGCGAAAATAATTATATGTATAAACACAGTCGGTAGGTGACCCGTGAACCCAATATATAGACATATGTTTGTCATATTCCTTTTTATCACTTTGCTGCGTGTCCTTAACTTGTTACCTCTTTTAGCCACAGAGTGATACCACATCACGTGATGCGCACAACAACTATCACGTTCTTAAACAGTTAGCTTATGTTAACTAGTAACTAGCAAACGTCAAAAAATATATATTTATATATATCTTATACTATTGTACTAGAAATTATATAAACTAAAGAAACAATTCATTAGAAAACTAAGATAATGTATGTATGTGCTATTGGAATTGGACATATATAGATCAAAATCCCCGTGAAGGTCTTAATTAGGGATCAGTATGATAGAGCTATACCGACTAAGTTTGATGATGTAGGAAGGCAAATCCATTAGATACTGAAGAGAACTCCATTTATCTATAAAATTATGACCTAAGGTAAAGTAAAAATGTTCTGCGGATAACCCAAAACCAAGAAAATCGTCAAACAAGTAATTTTACACATTGGTCTTTTGCAACTACCGGTAAAATATAATGATGAGAATTAGCCAAAAATTCGACAGAATCTCCCTATTTTCGAACCTTTCTCACTTACAAAAATTTACAAGTAAAATTCGAAGTTCTTCGATTTGATATATATATATATGTATAGCGTTCTTTTTTTTTTTTATGGGAACACATATGTCAACAGTACAAATAATAATCAATTTGATTTGAGCATCAATCTCATTACATAACATCCAAAAAAACATTAATTATACATGTCCTAAATAATTAAATATAAAACATAATCATATCCATGAAATAGGTGTCGATTCGGTATCATTTTTATTTTTTGCCTTTATAAATGAAAAAAATAAAATACTTCCTATTATTTTGTTTTTCATTTTTAAAGGAAAAAAATAAACGTACTTCCTCTTATTTTGTTTTTATTTTTTTAATATATATATCTATATATTCTTGGTAATTATATTCTAATTATTTTTTCTTTTTAAAAACAAAAAATGAATACATAATTGATAACTATTACTTTTTATTTTTAAAAGTTAAAATGAAAAAGTAACGTAATAATACACAATTACTAAGACAATGTTAAAATTTTGAAAATATCAAAAAAGAGAAATAGAAAGTTAAGAAATAGAGATAAAAGAGAAATTTGAGAAATAGATAGATAGAAGAACTAGAAAGTTGAGATAGAGGGGGAAGAGAGACTGTGTGTAGAAAGAGAGGGTTGAGAGAGAGAGTATAGAAAGAGATGGATGAAAGAAAGTTAAAAATTAGAAGGATGAGAGAAAAAATTGAGAACGCACACATATAAAAACATATATATATATATATAATCAAAGTTTTGTAACCAGTAATTTAAACAGTTACATTTTTCTCTTTTTTCGTCGATAATGGGAATTTAAACCCACCAAAATAGCTTTTTCCTAACAAGCCTTGAGCTATAATTCATTGTAAAATTGCCATTCACTTTCTTTAAGGATGTCAAATATGTCATGACCCGAACTTCGGGCTAGTGGCAGAAAAAAAATTTCACAAATAGAAATTCGATAGTTATTTTTGAAAAATTTATTAAATAGTTTTAATAGTAAAATTTTTACAATTTTGTGATCACCGTTAGACGTATACTACTAATAAAATTTAAGAAAATAAAACTAAGTATCATCATCATTATTCTCGCAATTCAGCATAATAGATATACAGACTGAATCCGTAGTACGAGCCCTTAAGTTTTATTACAGGCCAGGATAGATAAACAGATTTATTTTACATAGTTACCAATTATTCAAACGGTAACAAGCTCCTTACTATTCTGCTCATGAATTCCCAAAGTTACACTAAGCACTATCTGAGAGGGGAAAAAGAAGAGTGAACATTCACATGCTCAGTAGGAATCTAATTATTTTTTTTTTGAATGGATGCAATTTTCCAAACCTGCATGATTAGTACCTTTAAATCTATTTATAAATCAAGTTTGTAAATAATTAAAATCCAAAATAATCCAAAATAATCACATATTCAAAACTAAAACCAAATCCTCGTCATTATACATATCATACATCAATAAGATATAAGAGTGAGCTCTTATCCTCTCATCACGGCCTTATAATACCTCTGTAGCAGGTGTATCAGTAAAAACTTGGGCATGGGTCTAGGCCTCTCACCTAGCACTGTAGCAACTCGCCAGCGATCTAAATTACTACAATGCAATAATAGAACTCAAGTGTGTAATCCTATGGTATGTACAACATGTAATAGTTCAAAATAACCATGCATCTATGAATCAATCAAATCATGCTTTAAAATCCAACTTGACATTATTCTAGGATTTACTGTAACATGGGCAGCACAACGATGTTTTACCTCATAATTATAATTTAAAAATATATATAAAAATTCACACAATCTAATCATAGTATAATCTAACACGTTTCAACAATTTTTCAAACCATCACAAAATCAAAATTTTTGATTTCAGGATCCCGATAAGCTCACTATAAAAAATGACTTTTCTAACAGAGTTTCATATTGAGAAACGGAGGTCACTACTAAATTTCTAGCTCTAAAAAATACTATTCATGAGTCTTATTCGAAACATGGTGATATTTTATATTAAAGTTTGCTTCTTGACCTCATTGAGTCCGAATTCGAAGTCAAAATTCAGTTTTGAGGCCCCGAGCCTTAAACGGGCTTAAAATCTGAGACTTACGAAAATGTCCATTTTTGAGTTTTATTGAAAAATGTCCACTTTTCAATTCCAAAATGGATATCATTTCAACGCCTAGTACTCGTATTTATTCATGATTTTTCATGCTCCACAACGCCATATAATTATTTTGGGCAAATTAGTTCTCTAATGAAAAATTATAAAAATACCACAAAATTAACTAGGAAAATGGCCAAAACTGACGAAATCTTACCCGAGGTGAGTTGACGGCCGAGACGAATCCAACCGCATGAAAGGACGTGGACGGCGGCTTGGCGGTCGAAAAATTGAGTTGTGGGCGTTGTCTTCGGCGAGGCTGATCTATGTTGTTGGGAAGCATTTCATGGCAGCGATGGTAGCCGCGTCTTCATCGGCAGGAGGTGAAGGGCGCGGGTTAGTGTGTGAGGCTGGCCAGCTACCAGTTTGGCCGCGCATGAACAATAGTCGTGGAGAGGATTTTCGAAAATGGTTAAGGGCTTCGGGGAAGAACGAGGGATTTTCGGGAGATTTATGGGCAATTTTTAAAACTGTAGCACTGTTCACTAATTGTACTTTAGCCAAGTTTTGAAATTTTTACCACATTCATGCCCTTATTTTAATTTCACTATAGTCCCTTTTTTAAAACTTTCTTTCATTTAACCTAGACTTAATCAAGTCTAAATACATCCCAGATATTTTATTTAAATATTCTGAAAATTAAATTTACCAAATTGCCATTAGCTTAAAAAAATTACCCCTTTGCCCTTATAAAAATTAGGTTTTTACAAAATAAACACCTCAAAGTTGACAAATGTGAATGTATTAATTTCTCTTACGTAAAAGGAAAGGAATTTCAGGGTTTAAAAAAAGACCTATGTCACATATATAACAAAACCTAGTGAAAAGATATACAATTGTCACTACATTGTGTACACTGCTCTACTGCTAGTTTGCATCACCAACATGTTCACAACTCTTAATCTTAAAAAGAGTCGTCATAGCGGTAGAACTGTTTGGTTAGTTTTACCATATATTTGACAATCCTCTTAAGTATTTATTTATTTTCAGAAGATTATTTCAAATGGGCCTGATTGTAATTGTTTTTGAGGTGATTGTGGCTAGAAGTTTAGTCCATAGAAGTTTTGAAGTGATTGTGGCTGCACACCATTTGCTTCAAACGACACATAGCTCACTTATACCCAAAGAAATGACACGTTGTAAAAATCCATTTTTTAGGGGCAAAATAGTCATTTGACCAAATAAAAAAAATTAAATTAAGTATATATATATATACTATTCTCTCTCTCTCCTCCCCTCCTCTCGATCGTCTTTCTCGCTCTCTCTCGTTGCTCTCGACCAAAGGAGGACCAAGGGGAGCCGCCGTCGCCACGGCCACCATCTGGCCTGCCAAACTCTCGGCGAAGCTCCCCCCATGCTGGCTGCTACCCATGCCACCCATCCTCAGCCATCGCCGAGCAGCCCGTCGCTGGAAAACTCTGTTTTGGCCGCGGAAGGACTTTGAATTTTCGGCGTCTTTTCGGGCCATTTCAGGCCGTGTTCTTAGGCTCGTTGGGTTCGTATCGTCGAGAGGAACCTCAAGGTATATATCTCGCGACCCTATTTCTTTGGAATTAAAAGTAGTCATTTTTAATCTATTTTTTAGCTCGGGTTTGACTTTTGATCTGACCATTAGACGTTGTTTTTGATGCCATTTTTGGAATGTATCAGAAAATGGTGAAGTTTGATATATATATATTGACTATGTTTGGTGATCGGCACAAAAAACAATATCTAAAGGCTTAAATTTTATCTTGTTTTATGTGCCACCATTATGGTGTCGGTCCGGATCCGAATTAATCAAATTATATATCTAATCTATCTATTTGAGGTGCTAGGAGTTCAGTGAAGAGGTTGGTTTGTTGATTCGAAACCCTGTTGAGGAGTTAGTTTTTCCCAAGTGAGCGATCGAGAGCATAGAATTTGTTCCCAACCCTCCAAACGATCGTCCAACGGCACCTTGAGGATCCAATAGCATAGTATCGTTATTCTAGTGAAGTAGGAATTCAATTACCTCTGTTTCATATCATTTTTTATACTTAATTTCTGCAACACATGATGATAATAGGGCCGTTATGTTGTCCATTTTTCTATAAATTATAATCAACCATTTTATTAAAAACCAGAGTATTATTTGAACTTAAATTATTACATGGCTACTTTTACACATCAGTTCAAATTACAGGTGTCATAGGATCACACATGAGTACCAGGTTAGCATCATGGGGTTTTTACAGTATGGCGCTACAGCCCCACCAGCGATGCAGAGTCTGTGAACTCGCGTGGGGTATTTCTTCTGATTACCTCCCCATTTGGCAAGCGTAGGTAATACAGTTACCCCTCCAGATTTGGTAGGTGACACATGGGTATCCCCTCTGGTTATGGGCTAGGTGTCAGGTAGGCTGTATGGCACACGTAGTGCCAACATCCTGGTTTTCATTGATGAGAGGTAGTGAACTTATAGGTATGGGTACATTTGTGTCATGTGTTTGTGGACTGATTGATTTTTAGATATCATGCTTTCTATATATCTATATATATGTATGTGCATACAGACTATCAGTTTTGGATATTTTTATGTATATATGCACATATGGTTTTGCAAAGGTATTTTGGATTAAACTAACTATGCAGGTGCTTTCCATCACTAAAAAGATTTTTAAATGAGGTAACAGTTTCTCTATTAAGCTTTTAAGCTCACTCCTCCGATTTTTCTCTCTTTCATGTGGTTGTTCATTCGAATTAGTTATCCCGTTGGCTAGGCAAGTCGCTTGGCTTATGCTCACGACCCCACTCCTCTTTGGTTGGTACCTCTTTATTGTCTCACTCTTTCTCTATGTCTAATTGTTTAGCCAAGTTCATTGATTCTACTAAGTGAATGTATAAGGATGTATTTAGTATTAGGGAAAATTGCAGCAAAAGTACCCATTTTTAGTCAAAATTTGTACTTTAATACCCAGTCTTTTTTTCTGACGGCAATAATACCTTCCGTCCAAATTTTGTAGCAACTGTCAAATTTTTCTGTTACGTGCCACATAATTATACACATGTCGACATATGAGTATTTAGGCCATTAAAAGTCATTTAAAAATTATAAAAAAATACGAAAATGAAATAAAAATGAAATTAAAGCTATCAATACCAGAAAGTTCGTTAAAAAAAGAGAGTAAAAAAGTTCAAAAACCCAAAAATTCCTCATCTTCACTCTCCCGCCGTCTCTCTGTTTCGATTAGTTCTTGTCCAGAATCCAACATTCATGTCTGCAAATTGCTAAAATCTTGACGAGTTCTTATGAAGAAGATGGAGCATCGACATCAACTTGGTAAGTATTTTTCTGTTGGTTATAGGGTTCTTATTGCACTTTTTCCTTTTTTTTTTTTTTGTACGAAATCGAGTGGGTAAGTGTTATTCGAACTTGGGGCTTTTGTATTTTTAGGGTTTGCAACTGACATTGTGAAGGGTTTCTAACTTTTATAATTGATGAAGGGTATTGTGTTTTTGGATTTAGAATCCATGTGCGTGGAATCTGTTTTGTTGTCTTTTTTAGGGACCACTACTTCTTCTTTTACTCTTATGGGGGTCAACATTTGCTTTGATGAGGGTGGATCAATAGGAATCTGGTTTACTATTAGCTAGTGGGTTTATTTTATTGTTTAATTTATTGTTTAGTGGGTGTTTAGTAGTTGACAATAATTACTTTTAAATTTGGCAGATGAGTCTTCCACATTATTTACAATCAAACTATACCATGGTGGAGATTTCTTCACACCTTATGGGAATAAAAGGTACGAGGGAGGGAGTATTGCATTATTTGATAATTATAACATAGATTACTTCAGAAAATTCAGTTCAAAAAATATGGCTTTGCATTTGAATTACACGATGCCATTTGGGTTTTTGTGGAAGCCAAAGGATAGTGCATTAAAATATGGAAAAAAAGTTAGTAAGTAATAAGGAAGTTATAGAAATGATGGAAGAATTAGTGAAACGTAAGTATGAGAAGGTAGAAGTATTCTTGGTGATGCCTGAGAAGGTAATGGGATTGGAATGGAGGAAAGACAGTTATGCAATTAAACATCATCTAGGACCTGAACCCTTAAAGAGATGCATCATGGAAGAACTAGTCGAGGATGTAGATATTCAAGGGATGAAAGTGGTTACATCACAAGTCCAAAGTCAACACTCATATATTGACCTTGGACCTGAAGCAGAAATTGGTACACATGAAGATAGTACCATACAAACAGATAAGCATAGACAAGAATCCCATATATCCTCCCTACAATTACCAACTGAGACAAGACCGCAATCCACCCCGCAACCAGCAAATAAAGTAGAACATGTTCCACCACAACCACTAAATAACCCAAGACCACAATCATCCCCACAACCAGCAACTGAACCAGATAATATTCCTTCACAACCACCAAATACTCCTACCAACTCTGATCCATACATACGAAGCCCACCTCATTTCCTAGACACCACACAACAAAGCCAGTATGAGGGAGTATTTGAGGATGTATATGACTATGATCCTATTACTGAGGATTTATTAGTAGGTAGAAGCAGAAATCACACTCAGAATGAACCTGCGGAGTATGAAGCTCTAATGAATGAACCCACAGAGAATGAAGTTCTAGTGAATGAGCCTGCAGAAAATGAAGACAATCAGAACCAAATGGCTGAAAATGTAACTAGAGAATAAGAGTTTAAGTTTGTTCAGGAGTAATATGCTCAGGATGATGAGGGAGAAAAAATATGGATCATCAACCTGATCCAAGTAGTTGGTGGGGATCAGTTACGCAGTTATGTGAAAAAGATGATACTGGTAGTGAGGGTGAGATTGAATCTGAGTAAGATCTATAAAGTTTGACTGAAGATGATGATCGTAATGATAAAATCAAGAAGAGTAAGTAGTTCAATGCCAATACCAGTTATGAGAATTTTAAATTCACTTGGGGAATGGAGTTTGCATCAATAGACCTCATTAGGACGGCTATTAAGGAGTACTTTATTTCTGTAGACAAAGAGTACATATATGTACACAACACCTCAGAAAAGATAAGAGTTAAATGCAAAGCAGAACAATGCCCTTGGATTTTATATGCACATATCAGTAGGATTGACAACAAGACATTTAGGGTGAATACTTTAAAGATGAGCATGATTGTGGGCTAGTTTTCAATAGCAAGCACGTGGACAGCACATGGTTGGCCAAGCATTTCCTTGAGCAGTTCAGAGTAAACCCCAGTATGTCTTATAAGACTTTCCATGAGATGACTGCTGCCACTAAATTCTCAGAGTTCTCACCTTGAGCATGTTATAGGGCTAAGGGCAAAATAATTACTTTGCTAGAGGGGTCTATTAGGGAGCAGTATGCCATTCTGGAGAATTACTGCAAACAGATCTTGGCTAAAAACCCTGGTAGTATAGCCCTTTTGAAGACAAATTTGGTTAATGACAAAAAGTTATTCGAGAGGGTTTACATATGTTTAAAGGCATGCAAGGAAGTATTTAAGATCGGATGCAGGCCCTTGATTGGCTTAGATGGTTGTTTTTTGAAAGGATATTTCAAAGGAATATTGTTGACAGTAGTAGACATTGATGGAGACAATTCTATATTCCCTATTGCATATGCAATAGTGGAGAAGGAGAACACAGAGACATGGAAGTGGTTTCTTCAATTATTGAGGGAGAACTTGGAGATAGGTAATCCAGGAATGTATAAAATGATGAGTGACAGACAGAAAGGGCTAGAAACAGCTCTGGAGACCCATTTTAGAGGTGCTAAAATCAGATTTTGTGCTACGCATTTACATGCCAACTTCAAGAAACAACACCCAGGTTTACCATTAATACAAATATTATGGGCAGTTGCTAGGGCAACAACAAACGAAGAATGGATAAAGAGAATGAATAAGTTAAAGGCAGTTGATGAAAGGGCCCATGCATGGCTCACTGCAAAGAAACCTAGTGAATGGACAAGGTCAGCTTTTTCTGAGGGAGTGAAATGTGATCTTTTATTAAACAATATACGTGAGAGTTTTAATTCAGCTATCTTAGATGCCAGGGATAAAGCCATTGTGGCTTTGTTGGAGAAAATCAGATTCTGGTTGATGTGTAGATTTTGCAAAATAAGGGAAAGTGTGGAAAAATGGAATAAATCTGTTGGAAAAAGAATTCTGAAGGTTATTGAAGAGAACAAAGTAATAGGAAAGTGTTGTATAACAACCATAGCTACAGCTAGGAAGTTCCAGGTTACCTATAAAAATAATGAGGTTTTTGTGGTTAACTTGGATACCAAAATGTGCACCTGTAGGAGGTTCCAGCTGACAGGAATCCCTTGTGGCCATGCAATTGCAACCATTTGGAGTATAGGGCTAGACATTATGGACTATGTCCATGACTATTATAAGAAAGAATTTTTTGTTAAGGCTTATACATGTTTGGTTGAACCAAGGCCTAGCCCAGATAAATGGCCTCAAATAGGGCTGAATCCAATATCTCCTCCAACTGAATATAGTTTACCAGGTAAACCAAAAAAATCAAGGAGAAGAAAAGCAGATGAACCACCCGCTAGTACAACCAAACTGAAGAAAACTGGCCAAGTAACCCATTGCACCAACTACAAACAGAGAGGCCATTTCAGGTCCATTTGTGAGAATGAAACATTTATAGAGGTATATGCTGGTATTTATTGGAATAAACTTCCGGAAAATATTTTCATAAAATCATTTTCAAGAACACCATAATTTTGTAAAATTTAGAAACGCAGCGGAATTAATCGTTTAAAATTTTTCTATTTACAAAACATTTCGGATCGTGATCTAACGTATATTAACTATTAATCTAGACAAGAATAATACCCAGATATGCTCCACAACCTTCTCGTCTTCCCGTCTATTCTCATAAGCCATTTGATTGATCCGGTGGGTGATCACCTTCTTGATTCCTAATAAAGAGATCCGCAGATGAACAAGAAGACAATCCTCTCGAACCGATTTCTCCTGGATGGCCGAAACACCAAGGATGGCGAATCCCCTAGTGTGGCCGATTTTCTCTACTCTTCCTCTCTCTCTGTTATACGTGGAACACTCTTCTTAAGGGGTGTTTCACGTGTGTCTCATTAAACTGGCAGCCAGAGAACTTTTCTCTTAACTATAGAAAGATTAGTAAACCCTAATGGGCTTATTGGGCTTGTTGGGCTCAACTAATCATCAAATAACTATTGGGTTTTAGTTTGAGCTGAACAGGGGACCAGATGGATCCATAAAGCCCAAGCTCCAATGGACCATATACCCACAATCATAATTAACTCATAATTATGATTAGGCCTTGTCCATTAATATTGGGGCACGCTATAATAGGCCCAATATTGAACTCTTGGACTAAATATCATTTATTTTCTGTAAAGCTTATTATCAAATAATTAGCTCGATCCATTTAGCATATACTATATCTGTAGACGTACCCCCAACGCAATGTCATACTAGCAAGGTGAAATTACCGTATTACCCCTCTTGTACATATTTACCTTTGAGTTGCCATTTTTCATCTTTGGATAATAGTTGACTACGGTGTTTATATCTACTTATACTAACACAGTCAAATTCACATAGTGAATACCAGGGCCCTGGTTTATATTATCCAAGTACTTGAAAAAAATTCAAAGTCACATTATATGCATGGCGTCCATTATGAAAAATGTTCTACACATTTCATATACCTCATCTTCCTTCCAAGATACCGGAGTTCGAACCATAAATCGAAACTAGTCCTTTAATAACTCAAAAAGATAAAACACATGAAAGTAAGTTCGTTAATCACTAGGATTAAGATTTTCTACAATAATACTAGATTACTGAAATTAGAAATTTAAGTTACGGCACTTAACTTTAAATTCTAATTTACTCGGTCCTATTCGATGTTGTTATAACTTTCTTATAACACACAGGTGTTTCTATCTGAAGACTCACTTCGATAATTAGAGACTTCATTAATCAAATAGATAACACTATATTCTATGGCATAGTAAAGTATTCCATCTTCAATATGCAGAATGCGAATAATTTAATTTAGACATAATGAAATAAAGAATATAATGTCTCCCACATATGAACTCATCATACAAATAATTCTTTATTACTCATTACGTGTCTCAGAGTCTTTAGATGTTTGCATATGATAAATATATACATCACATGTATATCAATGAGACATAAATGAAATAAAAATTCATAACATGGAATTTATTAAAAATAAATAGATAATAAAAAATCCGATAAATATTGTTTATAATGTCAAAAGAATAAACTGCTTTATAGTATATTATTCCAACAGTATAAATATATTAGTTTCAATTTTGTAGGTTCCTTAGGTTTTATATACATCTTGAAGCCAATTCTATGTTGAATTTTTGCAGACCCCTGTTCAAAAGAAGAAAGGTCGTCCACCAAAGAAAAACCCTACTGAGGAGACAATCAAGAGAAGAGAAAGGCGACAAAAGCAGAAAGCTAGAAATTATGCCGCTGCAAACTCTAGTGCTTCAACAGGAGCAAACATGAACTGAAATGGATGTTACTTAGAATGGCCATTTATATTTGATCACTAGGGATGTACTGTAAAAAATTGCATCAAGTTTTGGAGATGCACGTAGGTAGCATAGTTGTAGTTTTTGGTGGTAGTTTTTCTGGATTGTTATTGCTGCTACAGGAACTAGGTGTAGGAACTAGGTGCAGGAACTTCGTGCCTCTTGTGGCATTTTACAATGTACATGAGTTATGTAATCTTTCTGAGATATAAATGGTCATTTTATGCAAAATCAGTTTACCATTTTGCTTATATTATATTTTGTTTTAACAGTCCTTCTCATATTAAAAATTTAACTATAATGCTATTAACAAATACAAACAACTCAGCTTGAATTGTAAAAATAAACTGGTACATTGATATTGCAATGACAAAATTCAACCATTACAACTGCTGCTTCAGAGTTTAGTAACAAATGATGCATACATTTGTTTTACACTAACTAAAAAAACTAACTACACTATTACATCAATACCTCAAGTTAACCATATAACAATCGTAATTATAACTGTAAAAAACAGTACAATTTTTCCCTATCTTTCACATATATTTGCTTTAACTTCCTCATTATATCTCGGCATATTTTCATCAATACATGAAAGCCCTCCTTTGATCCCTAGACTATCACAAGTTGTAGTATAACTCTGCCCAACACCAACTTCACCTTCATCAAATGACGATTTCTCTGCCCCTAAGTCACGAATTCTTCTTAGTAACCCCGGTATTACTCTCTTTGATCTCTCGCACATTTCTAGATCAACCCAGCAAAAAAACCCACAACCACCATAAGCCTGAATAAAAATTCCCTTCATCACTTATATTTCAAAAATGAAAATAAAAAAAAAAGAAAATTCTAAAATTACTCACCTGAAGCTTCCTACACGACTTGAACCTCCTCCCTGGGTTTTCGTTAGTCCATAAGGTCCTCACCACTACCGGAAGTGATGGTTTACACTTGCAAAACTCCATTAACATAAAATTGCTGTAATGGATTCAAATTTTTCCAATTTTCATGCACAATAGTTAGGGATTCTTTCCTCTAAAGTGTTACAGAGATCAATGGAGGATTTTCGACAAGAACGGGTTGATAAAGAGAGAGAGAGAAAGTGAAAAAAAAAACATATTTAGTTCTTTTTTAAACTCATTTCAAGTTTATTTTATGATATTATCTGCATTAATTTCATTTTTATTTTCATTTTTGTATTTTTCTATAATTTTTAAACGACTTTTAATGGCCTAAAAACTCAAATGTCGACACTTGTACAATTATGTGGCACTTAACAGAAAAATTTGACAGTTGCTATAAAATTTAGACGGAAGGTATTATTGCCGTCAGAAAAAAAGATTGGGTATTAAAGTGTATATTTTGACTAAGAATAGGTACTTTTGCCATAATTTTTTCTTACTATTATTTGAGGTTTTGGTATATAAATTGGACACAATGGTTCCTAAGGAGCTTATTTTTAAAATTTTAAAGTACTTAGAATTTTGACAGATTTTGTAAGTTAAATTTTAGACATCCAGATTCAAGGTTTCAAAAATCTATTTAATCAATACTGTAACTTTATTAAACTAAGTTTTTGTACATCTTACTATGTTTTGTTGAATTTTAATTGGTGTATCTTTCTTAATAAATTAAACCAAAGATGGGCCCCTTTTTACATGAAATTTATAATGATGTGAGGACTATAATGAAAAACCCAAGTACTTGATTTCTTCCGAATTTTTGCAAAATTCTTTATTTATATTAATTTACACTCGAAATTACCAAAAGCCACGGCCTTGGATTTTCGGCCGTGACACACGTAGCTCCCACAAAAAAAATGATAAAAAAGAAAAAGAAAGAAAAACTACTTGTAGCTTGCAAGAAACTGCATGTCGTTTTGATCAATCTCTTTGGGCAAAAATGACCATACACTCAGAGCAAGAAGCCAAGCCGTAACCTCTCTTCATTGAAGGATTATTTCATCACTCTAGATGCTTCTAGAAGAGTATATGTGTCCATCTTTGACTAGTTAAGTCCCACAAACTTGACACATGGGTGCTTGATGTGTCAAAGTCATATGAAGTCCTTGGAGGCCAAAGAAAAGACCTTCCAACCTCACAAGAACACCTCATCGGCTTCACAGTCGAAGAACACTTGGCCATTTAGAGCTTGACACCATATTTTCTAGTAACTATACTTAAGTCTATTAGGATTGTCTTAAACCCTCTTGTAACTAAGGTGTAGAGCTCTCCCTTTGCCTATAAATAGCAAAAGTTAGCTCTCATTTGTAACATAATACAAGCAGCCCTTTTGCTCATTAACAAAAATTCCCTCTTTTTCTCTTTTTTTTTTTTACTCTTGTTTTTGCCTTATATTTCCATATCTCTTTCTTGCTCTCTCTCTCTCTCTCTCTCTCTCTCTCTCTCTCTCTCCGTATTTAGTCTCAATGTACAGCATGTGCTCTTCATCTACCAGAGGCTACTAAGCTTCTCACGTGAAGCTCCCTCCATTAATTCTTGTCACCAACATATCTTCCCTTCTCTTTTGTTAACACAAAAGCCACGATACAAATCTCTTTGATCTCTTTCTCTTTCTCTTCGTATTTTTCAAGATACAATATCTGTTCTTCATCTACCCGAGGCTACTAAGCTTCTCACGTGAAGCTCCCTCCATTAATTCTCGTCACCAACATATCTTCCCTTCCCTTTTGTTAACCCAAATCCACTATACAAATCTATTTGATCATTGATCCCATTAAACATACCGCTTTTCATCACCAACTCATTCCTTGCTCTCATATTTCTTTGTCTATCTTCATACCTGTGACCAAATCATCACCATCATCTTAACATCTACTTCAAACCGTGGCCGTCCTTGGGATTATCACCTAATTATCATCATTATCTTTTCTCTTCATTAATACCACGGTCATAAGCATGTGCTATCACTTTGTTTCATCTCACTTGCATGCATTTAGTCTTCCTTTGATTCCACCCGTGGTCATCTTTTGACCATTTTCTCTTCATTTCATTTTCTCCTTGCTTAAGACTAGGTCACCAAGTCTCTAACACACGTACTCAAGTTCATATATACATATGTATACACACATTTATACATATTTGCATTATCACCTTATTAACATTATTATATTATTAGCCTAATATCATTATCATCACCATTCCCTTCCACGTACAAAAAATTGGTCTCCAAGTTTCCTCTTGTCTATATTTTCATATATATATATATATATATTCCCATACACCCATTTGTGTATTCACATACTTGCATTATTACTATTACTATCACATATTATATACTATATTAATCTTTAGGTACGGAGGTACTCTTCACAATTTTGTGCTTGACTTGTAACACAAGTTTAAGATGTTGCGTTCTCTATATTATTATTATTATTATTATTACTATCATCATCGTCGTATATACTTAAATATATATATAATACATATATGTATATATCTTATATCCCTGTAACTCGACGGATAATTTGTATTGCTACTCTAATTATACGTATGATCAGTCATTCCACTTTTCCTTCTTTGTAAAGTAATCTCTTTTCTTTCCTTATAAAGTAATCAGTAGTATTGTTTTAAGTGTGGTCGGTTACTTTACTATTCTTTTAATTACTATATGAATGTATTCAGTGATCTGAGTCGTTTTTCCTTAGAATCGATCACACTGTTTTATTTAAATATTATGCGTATTTATTTAGTGATCCGTGTTATTTTCTTTCGCTACCAATCACATCGCTTTATTTAAATTCTAGCACTTTAAATTGATCAGTTATTTATTATTTTATTATTTTCTAATGATATGGCTAGTCTTACTACCTTAGAATTGTAACTCCTCTAATCTAAGTTCAACTAGCAATATGGACGGTCAAACCATCTCCGTCAGTTTCTAACTATTTATTTTTCCACACTTTATTTTCCACTACTGACCTCGAGTCAACATTATGGCCGGTTTAGTCATATATGTTTAGTCCTTTTTTATTCCTTGTCTATTTATCTATAACTGCCTATTATGTCAATGCACGTGGGAAATGTCATTTTCTATCGCTACCGCCTATACTGCTTTGATACATAGGAAGTGTTGTGATGACTCTTATTTTCATGCATACTAAGTGAATCATCCTTGCAACTACCTAGCTATCTTATCGAGAGACATGGGAAGGGTTATTTTAATTGTGACTGACTATTTTGTTTTGACATGTAAGAAGTATTGTGATGACTATTTCTATTGTGTATTCTAACAATCTAATCCAATTATTATCTGCTTTATTTTAATTAAGAACAGGTCTTATTAATTAATCTAGAGCACAAATTATCACCTTGAAAAGATAGATACATGGACAAATAATAAGACTCTATTCCCTCTCTGATTTCACTAAAATGGTGAAGACACCCAAGGACGATGAACCTTAGGTGTTCGCCGAATTTTTTATCTAATTTTCTTTGTTTATTTTCTTGTAGCACTCTCTTTATTGGGGTATTTCACTTGAAACACTATTATGTGGTTATAGAGAGCTTTTCTCTTAACTTGATAGTTATTAATCCTATTGGACTTATTCGGTTCAACTAATCATCAAAAGATTATTCAGCTATATTTAAGCTACATAAGGGAACAGATGAATCCAAATATTCAAAGTTCCAATTGACTGGATACTTCTTAATTATGACTGGGTCTTATCCATTAATATATTAGGCCATTACCACTATAAGCCCAATATTGTACTTTTAGGCTAAATGTCTTATGTTTTATGTGGGATAATAAATAAATAAAGGTAATATTTCAATAGAGATTTTTGTTTTTGCTCCATGGATTGTTACTCTAATTTGGGTCATTAGATTTTGATCTAATGGTTATAATAATATTAATAATTCTACTAGAAATATTTAATCTAATTAATACGTATTTAGATATAAAAAGCTATTTATGACTTAAAAATAGGCAACCTATTTGTGACCTATGACGTTAATTGTTTAGTTTTTATTTATTTTATCATATTCCATTAATATACTCTTAATATTCTAATTATCATTACTTTTTTCTTAAAGATAATTCTCATTCATTTTAGTTTTCTATAAAGTTTATTCATAGTAAAGATAAAAAAAGTAGCAAAATTTATTTTTTAAAATCTTAAGAGGGAAAAAAAAAACCCACAAACTTAGGATCCTATACTAAAATTATTAAAAAAAAATTTAAATTCATGTTAAAATAAATTATAGTAAAAAAAATCAATGCATGTTGTAAGAAAATTTGATAAATAAATCACGAAAAAAAAATTAAAAATTCGAGTTATAGATAATAATTTTTTTAAAAAAATTAAAGGTGAATCGCGGTCTAAACTTATATTTATTAAGTATAGTAAGTTAAATTCTAAAAGATATTTCATTTTATATTAAAAAAAATAAAACTAAAATAAAATAAGAAAAGTAAGATTAGAATTGTATATAAATTTAAATGGAGTAGTTTATTCCATTACACAAATATAAAGAATTCCTAAAACTCATTATGGATATGAATTTGAAAAATAAAAGTAAATTAATTTCATTTTTAAATTAGAATTAGAATATATATTAGAAAAATTAACCTATTATTGTAAGTCACTTTTAAATCAGAGAAAAGGTCCATTGATAAAACAAAAACAAAAATCTTCATTAAAAATTCTCACAATAAATAAATAAATAAAAACAGACAATGTTTAGTACTTTAATAATAAAAGCCAAAGTTTTTATTTATATCAAACTTTCAATTTATTTTTTCTTATCAAATAGGAGCTTACATCTCTATTTCGGTCGTCTGACCAAGCCCTAAGGAGATCCATGGAGGAGCTAGCGTGAATAGGGCCGCCTCTTAGCTGGGTGTCAGCCTCTCAGCTAGCATGCGATCCAGTGCGATGCGTTCCTCCAAGTTACCATGCACCTGCCTTTGTCGACCAGCCAAATCCACTACGTGTCCTGCACTAGCTCACACCCAACCAAAAATCTACACATGGATTCCACTACCAAAAAGAGCCGATTTCAACGCACTCCCAGAATCTGCTTGTTCCAGTGCTTCCCTACTCTATACACTTGTTTTGTCCTTCCAGTAACAACGTGCCATGTAGCCACTTCCTTACATCCAACGTGAACTAGCATATGCCACCTGGATGCCACTAACCTGGCTCAGCAAGATACCGCACATGATCGACCGCCTGAGCTCCATTTCTCTCCCTCTAGATCATATCGCGACCATTTATTCAATCGTCTAGAAGCTAGAATTGAAGGAAACCTTACATCTCTTTATTAGGGTTTTTATATACCATTTAACCACAATGTCAAGAAAAACCAAGCTCCATTTTATAACACAAGGTCCTAAGACATCATTTTTGGAACTAGAAAAACACCGAAAAAATTATTGTAATTTACTTATTAATATTTTGGACTTTATTCCTAGTTTCAATCTAGTACTTTTAAGAGTGGATTTCTATAGTTAAAATTGGAGAGCAAACCCACATAAGCAAATTTTGAAGATCATTTAAAGAGGACAATTTTCTACTTGGAAGATAAATTTTTACAACTTTTTAATATAGCATCACAGGCTCTTTCAAAAGGGAAAAAAACACACCAAACTAGTTTCATTCTTAACTTTTGCTTCTTTATTTGATTTTGTACCTTTTACAATGTTTAAATTGGATTGGATTTTGTTCTTTATTTTTATTATGAGCTAAATATCTCTTCTCTAGGATTAAAAAGTGAACCAACCATGTAATTTATATTTGCTTACCTCCCTCTTTACTATCTAATCATCTATTCTAATTGTTTATTCTATTTTGGGCCTAATACTACTAATTACTTAACTAATAATTAGTTGATTTTTGGAAACCATAATGAAAACTGAGAGATATACTTATTATGATCTCTTGAGTATTTGGGTAGAAAGAATTCTAGAATGTAACTATTTTTCTTTATTAATTAATAGCTTGCCGATGATCTCTCATAGGCAATTTGGCTGAACCTTGTTAAATATTTGTATTTTTTTCTTATGTATGTGCGCTTAGAATTAAATTTATTTTGGTAGTATATTTAGATTTATTAACTTATTTCAATGCGGTGTTCTTATTTTTGTTGGTGTTACAACAGTGTAAATTTAGGGTATTTTAACAGTGTTGGAATCTGCTTAAACTACAAGTGCTTCCTCAAAACAAAACGTATTAAACATGACATAAAGACAATAAATAGTACATTATAAGAATCCAGGAAGAAATACCAACTTTAAACATGCGAAAAAACCAAACAGCAGTCATTTTTAAAGTTATCAAAGTAACAATTGAAAAGTACTAGAAGGAAATATTGTTCAAAGATCATTAGTTAAGTAAGTAGGTCCTTCCACACTGCTGTCATAAAAGGGAGATTACTACCAAAAATTATGGAAACTCATTAATTATGAAAATTGTCCTTTGAAGTACTCTGAAGCGAAATCTCGGTGTTCATTGTTGGAAGATTTCGATTTTCGAGATGTAATGACATTTATCTCTTCAGCTGGAATAAGATGATCAGGAACATTATAAGCAGTAGAGGAAGTAGAAGATTCATTTGCTTGTAGCTTGATGCATTCATTTCCATAAATCCCAGAAAGAACAGGAATATTGTCGATCAAGTAGTGTTCCGATTGGTCCTCATTTAGTGCGATAGGGTCGGAATCAGTCAACAATTCTTTAACAAGATCTTGAATGAAACTGTTGGGAAATTCTGGCTCCAAGTCTTGAACAGCCTCTAGTACTACTGGCTTTTCTAACATAACTTGTGCATCTTGGACCTTATTGATCATCTTGTTTTTGTTATATACCTTGCACAACACCCACTCTGCTAACTGAAGAAGGAAAATACATAAACTATACTATTAATTAAACGATTTTCTTTAAACAGAATGAGAAAAATTACTATAGATTGAGATATGTACATACCTTATTGGTCGATTGAGGTGGGGTAGCACTACTATTTGCAAGCTTATCAGCGTAGTTTAGTTGAGTATTTACTCTGTACTCATACATGATCCAATCGGTCTTTGTTTCGTGTTTTGTTTTATTGCCTCGGTAGTAAATCAATGACCTAATAAACCCAATTGTACAATTGGCCTTTTTTATGGGTTTCTCAGATTGAGAAGCCAGCTTCCAGTAGCCATGTCCTGAATTCTTAGTACGGCTTCCCTTCAGGTAGTACTTGTGGTTTCTTTGGGTAAAGAAACACATAATTTCACTTTCTCTACTTCGGGTTAAACCATACGTCACTGCATATATATCAAGAAACCAAACATTATTCTAATTAGTCAAAATATGTAAATTAACTTAGAGACTCTACCAATATAAGCATTGACAAGAATATCTTGTTACTTACTAAACAATAAAAAGAGTACTTATTTACATCAGATAATATTGTTTCAGGAAAAAAAAAAAAAAAAAGAGAATATATATATATAGATATATTGGCATACATATATATTATATGTATATGTAAAAAAGAATCTGCTGAAAAAAAAAAAAAGAAGAAGACTCGATCTATATAATGTCTATAAGTAAAACGAAGTAAGCTTTTGGCCATGATCTAATAAAATTCTGATAGGAAATAGGAACTACCAATTACGGACAAACAAATTACAAAATCCTAAATGTCGAATGGGAGATTTTATTGACACCCAAATATGACATAGAGGCACCCATTAATATTCTTGATAAAAAGACTAAATAAAGTTCCTGGTCGGAATTATCCAGCATCTCTCTCTCTCTCTCTCTCTCTCTCTCTCTCTCTCTCTCTCTCTCTCTCTCTCTCTTTCTCTTTCTCTCTCTCTCTCTCTTTTCAGGTAATTGTTCATGCTTATTATTACCCTGAAAGATCTTACATATAATTCAAACAGCTTCCAAGAAAACTATATGGCTAGATCTACTATTCTTTTTTTTTTCCCCGTAATTTGTTGATATTATTTATCTTGAAATTTTCATTTCTTGATTTACTTTTTGAAACTTGTTCTTGTTTGGTATATTACTACAAAATTTTTCATCCAATGTTCTGAAAACTATTAAAAAAAATACAAGAAGAAGAAAAAAAAACCGAGAGGATACATGCCAAAATATCTGATCAGTTAAAACGAATTGAAGATTAATCAAAATGTGTATTTATGCATGAACGTAATGCATACACAAAATAAAACAAAAGCACGTGGACACACCTTCGAGCTGGTGAGGACTGAGGCTGTAGAGATCAACCTCCATATATCTATTTCTTTCATCAAGATGCATATGCGAGTTTTTCTTGGCCAAATAATCAATAATGCGCGCATGTTCTTTAGGACAAAACCTAGTTCCCCGTGAAAGTGAGCGCAGGAACTTCTCGTCNAGAGAGAGAGAGAGAGAGAGAGAGAGAGAGAGAGAGAGAAAGAGAGATGGAAAGAGAAAGAAAGAAGAGAAAGAGAGAAAGAGAAAGAAGAATAGAAAGAGAGGAGAGAGAGAGAGAGAGATAGATAGATGTATGTGTATGTAGAGAGAGAGAGAGAGAGACAGAGAAAGAAGAATAGAAAGAGAGGAGAGAGAGATAGATAGATTTATGTGTATGTAGAGAGCGAGAGAGGGAGAGAGAATCTTTGACAAACGGACCAGAAATATTAACAAGACAGAAGGAAAACAGATTGCGTTCTCCTTATAATTGAGCTTAGAAGCATAATCAAAATAGCACCACCTTTATTAAGGGATAAAAGGTTCACCTTTTGCTTAATTTACCACCTACGAAATATATATGTATATATATATATATATATACATGTGCAATCGGTAGAAGAGGTTCTTTCCATAATCGGGTCCCTCTTTGATAGAAAAAATCAAAAATTCAAAAAAAAAATTCAAAAACCTGTTGGGTCTGGGTTTAGTTTCAAAAACTGGATTGTGGGAGCACGGTACTACAGTAAAACTTTTATAAATGAATATTATTAGGACTAGGAAAAAATTATTATTTTAAAGAGATTATTAATTTATCAACAAATGAATAATTATTAATTTAAAAAGTCGTGTGATTTATTACCTTTTCTTGTAATGTTATTTTTTGAATAAGATACATGTGTGATCATGACTTGTTAATTAAAAAAAATAGATATAGTTAAAAATTAATGTATATATAACCATTTAAACCAAACCCATATACATATATATATATATATGAACTCCAAGATTAACATGTATATACATAAAATTTAATATATTATTTATAAATAGGTAGAAACTGAAAATTAACATTATTGATTATACATAAAAAAAAAAAAGTTAATAAGTAGATACATACAGCTTTAAAATTGGGTTTTTTTAACACTTTCATCTACAAAAACATATTAAAATATTACAAAGTACGGTGGTTAGTTTTCATTTCCATTTCTTGTACCACTTTTTTTAGAAAAATAGCATTTTAAAAAAATTAGAAATGTCATTTTAAAAAGTGGTTACTAATTACTAGTATTTGAAAATTAGTTACCGGTTACTAATTATTAGTTATATATCAGTTATAAATATCTTTGATTACTAGTTATCAGTACTCAAAAACTGGTTACCAGTTACTAGCTATGATTTTAAAAAATGATATTTTTTAAAAAAAAATTTAAAAAGTAATATTTTTCTAAAAAATGTGGTGCCAAATCTAAAAAAAATAAGCTCATCGTAAATTTGCAATTCTTTTATAAAATGGCTGTAGATTGCCTAATTTTCTCCTTAAAATTTTATGCATTATATTATATAGTACTTAAATGTTTAATACGTTAAACATAATCTTTATAAAGAGTCATTAGCTTTAACTTGAGATTCTAAATTCTTACAATTTTCATATCTATTCCCTCCATGGCATCTCAATTAAGAGGAGTCAAAAGTTCTACATTGATGAATCACATGAGGTAAGCATTGTGTGAGCATAAAATAAGCACTAACTTCTACTATAAACAACTTGAAACAATGGATCGTTTCAACCAATTAACATATCAAATATTTTTAAAAAGTCAACAGAATATTTGTTAAGTGAGATGAAAAAAAGTAATGTTATAAGATCAATTTAAGTATAAAGGAAAAAGTAAAATGATTTTTGGATGCATACATTTTGAAAAAAGAACATAATTAAAAAAATTGAAGTTGTCAAGTAAAAAAATCTCTTAATATTATAGATGTTTATATGTTATTTCTTTTATGCATTAATTAATTATTAAATTTATATAATCGTTACGTCTAAAGAAATTTTAAAATAATTATTATCATATGCATTTAGCAAGATTAATTTAGTATATTGGTCTGATTTGAGAGCGAAAGATTTTATTATTTAACCGAAGTTATTAATTTATCGGACATTTATTTAACAGGTTTTACTGTACTTCACTCGAGATGGTCCAAGTGGCTGTTTGTCATGCAACGCAGATAATAAATAATTAATTCTCGGTTTTTCATAACAGGCTTATGTCTATTGTAATTATTCTTTCTTTTTTAAATGGAAGTTTTAAAGTACAATCTAGTTCTTTTTGTAAATTCACTATTTTAATTTCATGCCAGCGACAATGAGACACAAATAAAATCATCATAAAGGATAATTAATTACATAAATTTGAAGACCTTTGTCATCATACATCTTAAGATTTTGCTATATTCGTATATAGTAAACTTAAACAAAATAAAATTAGCTTTTTTAAACTGAAATTTAAGATCATTTATATAACACTACATTGATGAATGTTCTCCTTTCTCACATGCTTTTATAGAAATTAAGTGGGAAAAAAAAATAAAGCAACTGTATTTTTAGCTTTTCTCGTATATTCAACCGTGGATGCCCAAATTATTAGGTATGATAATGGGTAAGGTACGTATGAGGAGGATAACTCCTATTCCACTGACCTATCTACTGAAAAATCTTGTAACGAGCTGAATCCCAAGCGAATGGAAATCATCTAATTTGAAAATTCCTGATTCACTTATAAAAATGTCTAAAAAGTTTCCAATTTATAAAACAATTCCATTTTTAAAAAAGTACTGGAATTCCAGCTAGTGAACCAATCTTGAAGATATTCCCCATCCTACCCTCATTAGGGATAATAGGCTTTCACACCTACTTCAGTGTAACTCGAACCTAGAATCAATATCCCAAATAGTGGATAATCTTATCACTTGAGCTAACTCAGTTCGTCAATGCTAAATAATAAATTTATTAATTACGATCTCACGTTCGATCTTACGCTATGTTCAACATGTACTATACTATTCAAAACAATCATGCATCGTTTGACCAATCTAAATCTAATTTTTATATAAAACCATTTCTGCCTCTTGAAAATTCGACAACATAACTATTGCATTTTATTCAATCCCAAAATTAAAACCCGCAAAATTTATATTCAAATATCCTAGGGAAATTCTCAAATATTTCAAATCCACCAAATAGTTATACAAAACAGTTCAAATCAATATGAATCACCAATTTTCAAACTTTCACAAAATAATAAATTTTTATCATAACTAATTTAAAATAACATAATTGAATCCTCTACCTCACATACTTGTACCAAGCTATCAAGTGTCTACGGTGTTCCTTGCCAATTGTTTGAAGGGTTTGTAGAGGCTCGAAAATTCTGAATTGATTACTTTGATAGGCAAATTTCTTACTGAACTCTCCAATGACAATTCTGAAAATACGATCATATCGGGAATATCGAAATTAGCTACCTAATGTATATAATTTGCCCAATTTAAATCCAAGGCAAAACCCTACTCCCAGTATACAAAACGAGGCAGAACCTAAGCCCAATCAACATCGAGTTTTGTGCCCAGCCGCAAACGTAGTAATGCTATATGTCAAAATTTTCGTTTCTCGACATATAAAATAAGTAAATATTGCAAAATTCTCCCTTTCACTTCCGTTGACCCCTAATAGAAAATGCAAAGACAAAATGATAAGAAACATTTAGGGACCAATGTGTAAAGTAAATAATAATTTAGGTACCAAAAGGCTATTTATTAATAAATTTAGGATTTATGGTGCCAAAAGGTCCATAAATTCCTTAGTACTATCCATTTCATCCCTAAATTAAATAAATATTCCAAAAACTCCCGAATTAACCACTATGACAATAGTGTCTTCTTTTTCTCTCTTTTTTCTGTGTGTTTAAAATTAACGACGTAATTAAAAGTGGAAGGAAGGTTTTTCAAAAAAAAAAAATGAAAAAAATAAAAAATAAATAAAAGGGTGGAAGGAAGAAAAATCATACACGTTAGTTTTCTTTTTTTTTTTTTTTTTTTTTAGCTCAGGCAGTAATTTATTTATTCCAAACTGATTCTTTCAACCTCCATGTTCCGTATCCGTTGGAATTTGGGGGATTCCCTTTCTTTATTTTTATTTTCTCTGATTTCTGATTCAATTCAAAAAAAATCTCATCAGAGCTCCATCAATGGCTGCCACACGCGAGCACAATGTCTACATGGCCAAACTGGCCGAACAGGCCGAGCGCTACGACGAGATGGCCGACTTCATGAAGAAGATCGTCGCCGCCGACGACGACGACGTCGGCGAGCTCACCGTCGAGGAGCGCAACCTCTTCTCCGTCGCTTACAAGAACATGGTCGGAGCTCGCCGCGCCTCGTGGCGGATCGTCTCCTCGATCGAGCAGAAGGAGGAGACCCGCGGCAATGCCGACCACGTCTCCGCCATTAAGGGGTATCGGGCCAAGATCGAGGCCGAGCTCTCGTCTATCTGCGGCGACATTCTCGATGTGCTGGAGCAGAAGCTTGTTCCTTCCGCCTCCGCCGCCGAGTCGAAGGTCTTTTACCTGAAAATGAAGGGTGATTATCATAGGTACCTTGCTGAGTTCAGGGCTGGTGATGATCGAAAGGATTCCGCTGAGAATACCCTCTCTGCCTACAAGGCTGCTCAGGTTAGGAATTTTTCAATTGGGTTCGGTTTCACTTATACGGATATTTGTTTGATTGATCTTAATTTGTAGAATTTTGTGGTATGACGATTCGTATTTGGTTACCTTAGAATCTATTCTAAGTTCATGATGGCTCTGTTTTGTTCTGATTCAAAATTTATGATAACGTATTTATCGTGCATTAGATTCTACATATAAAATTTGGGTTTTGTTTTAATGGCTGCTATTGATTCATATTATTGCTTAAATGGAGATATTAAATGTATGGTGCTACAAATGATGCTGTTTTTCTCAGTTAAATGAGCTCACTTTGTGATTGTCTGCATCCTTTGCTGATTGTTTGTTTTATCTTCATAGGTTTTTGTGGTTGGTGATTCGTATTTGGTTTTCTTAGAATCTATTTTTAGTTCATAATGGGTTTTTTTTATTCAGTCTGATACAAAATTTATGACTATATCTGTACGAAGCTATAGATTGTCTTAATGGCGGATTTTGATTCAGATTTGTTACTTAGATTCAGATATCTAGGGTAAGGGAATTTGAATAATGCTCTTTTCCCATTAAAGTGAGCTTATGTTATGTTTGTCTTTAACATTTTTCTGTCCAGGATATTGCAACTGCTGAGCTTTCTCCAACTCATCCCATCCGGCTCGGATTGGCTCTCAACTTCTCCGTGTTTTACTATGAGATCTTGAATTCTCCTGATCGGGCTTGCACTCTTGCGAAGCAGGTGAGGAAATTGAACTCGTAATCGTTAGTTTAGTTCCTACTTTCTTAGTTCATTTTGAGATACTTTCTTAGTTCATTTTGAGATCGTGGACTGGATTCTTAGGAAGAGAACTTCCGATTTTAAATGTGGGGATGATCGTAGTCAGATTATCATCAGAAAATTGGATAGTAATTGATTGAATTGGCGTTTCATTATCCCACCAAATCTGAAATATAATTCCAATATCAACTTTGTGAAATGGGACTTTGTTTAGAACACGTTTCTCCAAGTTCCTATTGGCTATTGCAATGGTAACAAGTAAACAATTGTTGAAAGAAAAACAAGAGAAAAGATGACAGCTTTCTGTCCTCATGCTCTCCCATTTGTCTCCTCTGTTCCCTGTCTTGCCCATCACATGCTCTCCCATTTGTCTCTTCTCTCTTTTCTTCTGTCTACCATCTCACCTTCCTTCCTTGAGACAGAATCTCTATGTCTTGTGTATGTGGAATGTCAGCAAAGGTGGTAAATATTCAGGATGTTGGCTTTCAAACTTTTGAGTTGTGCTAAAAGAAAGAAGGCTACCTGGTTTCAGGTCATCCTTCTTTTGGTAATATATTAAACGAGTTCTTGCATATTATCCAGGGTTTTCGAGTTTGATATTGACCGTTATCTGACCTCTCCTAGCTAGCTTATTTGCAGTTTGATGCTGGCTTTTGTGGGACAATCTACTATGTTTAAATAATTAACAACCTCATTTTTTGAGGCTCAAGGAATGTTGATTTCAAGATTGAGCTTTATTGTTTCCCTGTATCCCATTTATTTCTATCAGCTGAAGATTTCAAGATGATTCTTTGGTTTTGTTAGTGGCTCTCATATCAGTTGAGTATACTGATGAGACCTGCAACAATTATGATAAACCAACCTGCAAGAAATCAACAAGGAGACCCTCAGATGAAGAAACACAACAAACCTGGAATTTCCTATATATTAGATGATAAAGAAAGATCGGAAAAATACAGAAGAGAGAAATACAGTAATGAGAGTATTTGAGAGACTCTCTACTCTTCCAATAGTGACCATTCTCCTCCCCCCATCTCTCTCTCCCACTCCCCCATATATCCTCCGTCCTTTCTCCCGAAGATAATTCCCCAAATACCCCTTCCAGAAGGAACTCTACTAACTAACTACATTCCATACAGCAAGAGAATGTCAACTATTACACCTCAGCAGCCATCAAGATGAAGCGGAATTAACATAGTCTAATCCACCTAAGCTGCCCTTTTATACAATCTAACCAAATATCCAGCTACTGCTTGCCATGCCTTATATATGTTAAGCAGATAGGTGGCCTGGTCATGGCAAGGGGCTTATCATATACTTTTCCCTGGTATCCATGTTTTAGTATCCTATTGGCAGTGTATATATCCGCCGCTCCGATATTGTGTATCAAATTGGTATTGTGCAACCTAATTATTCTCTATTATCTTGTGATAAGTGGTTGGATTTTTCTTTTGTCTGTTTCTTGTAAACCGTATCAATTTCATATTTCTAGAGAAGCAATTCTTTATGGTGTTTCAATTTAGCTCATCTTGAAACTCGTAGAACAAGAACGGGACTCTAATATTGCGATGCTTGTCCTACTTCTTTTCTTCGATGCTTGTCCTTCTTATCGTATTTGATGTAATAAGTAATTTTAATTTCTGATGTGATGTTTTGGATTTGTCCTATATTGGACTCTTCTAAGTTTTCAGTATCCAAGTGTTTTTTTCTTCATTCCTCAGGCCCTATGATTTTTTGGTTTACGATCCTGTTTAAGTATTTCTAGTTAGTTTCTCATATTCTTTTATTCTTTTGTGTTTCATTTAGGCTTTTGACGAAGCTATAGCAGAGCTGGATACATTAGGAGAGGATTCCTACAAGGATAGCACTTTGATAATGCAACTTCTTCGTGATAATCTCACTTTGTGGACCTCGGACATGCAGGTTCGATCCTAATCCATTTCTTTCTACTCCCACATAAACGAATGTAAACTAAATATGTGAGATTTATGTACAGTCTCGATGTCGTGATTATTTGTTGAGCAATATCTGCTGGCATTTTTTTGTAGGAGGAGGGCACAGATGAGGTAAAAGAAGCATCTAAGCATGAAGGTGAGCAGCAGCAGTGAAACATCGCACCTGTGTAGGAGTATTCTGCTTCTCCTTTGCTTCTTAGAAGAGTAGCAGCTTGGTCCTACTTCAAATCTTCTGTTAGCTTTAGTTTCCAGGAGTTAATTTATTGTTCCAGGCATTCAGAGGCTTTGCCTTTGTACTTGTACCTAGATGTGCTTTCGGCTTCTTTTAACTCAAGTTAGAGTTTTAATCTCTTCCAAATTGTTGGCATGAATGACTGCAATAACTGTTGCTCAAGCTATTCCTTTAGCTTATTAATAAATATTAGAAGGTTTAGTTTCCTTGTATGGAATTGGTGAATTTGATCAATTTATTAGCCGAATGAACTATTTTATTCCTTCTGTTTCTCCCAAAACACCTTGTCATCTGTTAAGTCACGTAGGCGTAGAACTCTATTGTCCAATACGGTTTATGAGGTTAATTTGGACTTGACGAAATAGAGGAAACCCCTCTTAAAGATCATAAGCTCTATGATGAATGGAGTGATTCTGGACAAAAATGGAATTTAATCGCACACTCAACAGAGTGGATCGAACTCGAATTGTGCGTTGAAACCATGTTCCGATACTGGCTCGTATTATTAGCGCCTAGTTTTGCACACAAGGTCATGTTTCGTACTTATCGCGGAAAAATATTGTATCAACTTTTCCAGGCAATAGCTATAGGTTGTTCCAAAAGTTGAGATTTTATCATGTAAGATGGTTGAGAAATAGACAATAAAAACTAGTAAAAGAGGGTTCTGCACGAATAATTTCTCTATCAGTACTATTAGGGATCCATTTTGCTGGAGAATTATACGTTATAGCGGGCGTATTAAGAACCCCGTCAAATTTTATCCCCTTGTACTTGCATTTTGGTAGCCTCTCTTTCTTATGATTCATATTGAAAAATATACATGCACAAATGTACCGACATATTATGGGAGAACGGCTTTGTGATACTTGTCATTAGTAACAAGCACTTATATTATACTCTAGTGTAACTTTCATTGACGGTTCTTTAAATAATAACATAGAACATAATCAATTACAAGGAAGAAAGAGTGGTCAACGATCCAGCCCTCAAGTAGGGCATTTTCAGTAAATTCGCCTAGAACAAACTACAGCAACTAAACCAGAAAAACTTAAACTGATTCTCATAGGATTCTATTCCCCTCTAGCTTCAACAAACTAATTTCACAGAAACATCACCAACTCAGGCCTACTATATATGTTATTCTGCTCATCGTCCAGCACTGGATAAGCTGCCACAAGAGCATCTTGAGCTCCAATATACAGCGAGTTGTAGATCTTCCAGTAAACTTCTCTGACCTTCCGAGCAGGATGGAAAAGTCCCTGGAGACAGTAGTTTAGCACAATGGCAGCCCCCAAGGCCACCCTCATTCCTTCAATGGCTTCCATGACAGCATTTATAACATGTGGGGAGGTCTCGAATATGTTCGGCCAAACGTAGTTAAGCAAGTGAACCAATGCATCCTCGCAACCCAATCCAGCCACTCCCAAAGCCATATGCTTGACGGCGGAAGCCGCTGTTTGCCGGTGAACCAGATCTCTGTCCATGAGAGCATCCTCCAGCAATGGAGTCACTGCATAAATGTAGTCCTTTCCCATTTCGCCGATGTACTCAAACAGGAAAGAGAGCGATTTCAGGACGCCATTCTGAACGTTCAGCTCTGGAACTCGGTACTCATTCATTAGAGCTGGCAGAACCGTGAAAGGAGAACAAGTTTCGGCGACTATGGCAATGGCTACAGTGGTGCAAACACGGTTTTGACGTTCCTGAACCTTCAGATTGTTCAATAGAGTCGCCAGGACATCTTGTGGCCCAATGGCTTTAGCAATGTAGCCAAATGTGTTCACAGTAGCCCGCCGGATACCCTTTTTGTGGGCCTTAAGCATCTCAAGAAGTTCGAAACAAATCCTCATCCACTCCCTAGCTGGGACAAACTCAGCACCACGGTCAGCTATTCGACCTACAAGGTCAATACAGTTCTCCTGGACTTTCTCGTGCCTGTTCTTCAAAATTGGAGTCAATCTAGGAAGCAAGTCTTTGATAGGAGGTGTCATCTTCGTCATACCAATTACATTGACAATAGCTTTCAGTGCCCCCAAGATTGATCCAAGAACTTCAGGGTATTCTTCTCCCAAGTACTCATATAATACAACACCAAGATGGCCCATAAGTTGTTCCTCTTGGCACTGCTTCATGACAACAGCAATCCTTGAAATAAGATCTGCAGCTTGCTGTCTCACCTTTGCACTCTTGTTATTCAAACGCCATTTGATGGTACCACAAATCTGAGGTAAGTAAGGTTTAACTCTCAATCCAAGAGAATTTACCACTGCCCCAAACCCATTAAGCATCACGTTGGCATCATCACTGGTCTGCTCTTGGAAAGCGTAAAGAATTCCATCAATCAAAAGCTCCTCCAACCGAGCATCGATATCAGATGCACCCAAGTTCGCAACTACCTTTTCAATAGTCTCCATAACCATTCGCCTATATGGTTCACTCTCATCTTTGAGATCCTCAACAATTCTTCCAACTATATCAGCAACACCAACTTTGTTTGCCATCTCCACAGTTGTTTCCACTAGTTGCCTATAGTTCCTCCTATCCAATGCCATCCTTCTAACCCAGAAATTTTTGAAGAACTCCGGGAGAATATCATTTCTAATATAATCAGCCTCCACACCCTCTGTACTCACACACTGTTTCACCACTTTCAGCACAATTTTCTTCATTTCTTCGTCAGGTGACTGGAACTCTCGAATCAATATTACCATCACTTCCTTGGTATAGTAACTAGCATATATAGCATCCATCAAGGGAATAATGAATCCAATGGCCTTCAAAAACGCAGCCAAGACCTTACCACGATGCGATCTAATACCCTTCCACAACGGCTTCAGGACAGAATCGAAGCTCTCAATACCATACGGAGCAGCAGCCTCAGCAAGTGCAGCTAGAGACAACGCAGTAATAGTCCTCACTTTTTGATTCTCATCATTGAGACCATGCTCTATAATTTCAACAAGAGACCTCAAGTGCGGAAGAACAGCACACCCAATCAAGATGGCAATCTGCTGGACAATCTTAATGCCAGTATGCCGAGCTTGCCAAGATTTTTTACTCTGACAAACAGCTTTCAAGAATGGCAAGAGCGCAGGAATACCAAGAGCAGAAGCAACAACACTGAAAGCTCTAGCAGTAGTGTTCCTAACGTACTCATCAATGTTGTCAATATCCGGACGCATAGCAGCAATCATAGTAGCCAATCCAGCGGCTTTACTAAGATTGGAGATGATCTCTCTCCCTTCCACACGAGCATAGTAGTCTTCATCTATCAACAAAGGCTCAATGACGACAAGAATTTTGTGCACGTAGGGTCTCACCAACTCATCCAGTTTATACAGCACCCTATCAATGACCTTAACCAAAAGGTGCCTCTCTTGGTCTTCCAAAGTGGGTTGCATAAGCAATGGCAAAATCCGGTTAAACAATGGACCAGCACCAAACTCTCGAGCTTTATCAGTAAGCTGTCTCAAGGCTGTCTTCCTCTGAGGAGGCGTACCATTCTTAACCTTGAGCAGAAGCTTCATAATCTTACGCTCTTTCTGTTCATCAGGTGACAATTCTTCCTCATCGTCTTCATTCAACAATGCCCCGAAATACTGGTAATCCTCTGGCTTCATAAACGGCAAGCCGCCCGGGGCTTCCCTAGGGACATCGAACTGCTGCCCACGATTCTCTTCCGGGATGGCATAAAGAGGAGTTCCCATTGGAGTTGGGGTCGCAAGAAGCTTCCTTGCTGGTGTTCTAATTGGCACATATGAAGCAGGCGGATCCAAAATCTTATATCCCTCTTGTGGAAACATGGCATCAAGCTCTTCATCGGACAAGGGACGGTTTCTCTCCTCAATATCTTTCTCCCACCTCAACAAGTTATACTGCTCCGGCGTAATTGAGCCCCGCATATTAATAGCCCCTGGCGTAGGGGTAGCAAGTTCAACTGCTCCAACCGGAGTCACACCTGGCGTATAAGCAGCTGCAGGTGTCGCTCCAGCCATGGGAGTCGCACTACCCATTGTGGCCGGCGTCTCATCCCACCTAGACCTCTGCTTTTTCGGGGTTGGCGTGGCAAGCCCAGAAAGCTTCGGGGTTGCGTCCCAAGTCATCCCAGCCGGCGTAGCGCCAGGGGTAACTGCACCAGCAGGGGTCGCATCGGAATCAACCAGCCGCCCCGGTGTGGGCGTCTCGTCCCACCGGTTCCTCCTCCCAACACCAGGGGTCGCATCCCCAAGTCGTCCAGGCGTCGGGGTTGCA
The DNA here is from genome assembly GCA_002914845.1 of Trema orientale. Lineage (NCBI taxonomy): Eukaryota > Viridiplantae > Streptophyta > Magnoliopsida > Rosales > Cannabaceae > Trema > Trema orientale. The sequence continues at coordinate 624,755 of JXTC01000092.1, read as the reverse complement.
TCCCACCGCCCCGACGACGAGTCAGGCAAATCCCAATCAGACGTCTTCGCCTTCTTCGCCGTGCCATCGTCCTGAGACTGGTCCCACCTATTCCTCCTCTTCTGCGGCGCAGCCGCACCACCCGTCTCCCCCTTCTCAGCCCCCGCCTTGGCCGCCTCCTCTTCCTCCTTCTTCTTCTTAATAAGCCTCAAAGTCTCCTCCTCCTCCCTCTTCAACGCCTGTTCCCTCATCACATCAGCGTAAGTCCTCACCGAAGGGTCCGGCGTCTTCTCCCCGGACGCAAACGGGTCGTTTCGATCCGGCGAAATAACCCGGTTCAGCCTCCTCTGTCGGTAGGGGTCCTCTCGATCGATAATCTTCTGCGACTTCTTAAACCCCAAATCGCCATCATCGTCACCACCCCTCGGCATCTCTTTCATCAGCGACTTGGGGGCAGTGTAAGACGCAAGCTTTCGCGCAACCTCATTGTCCATGGCGTCGAGGTTCTCGTCATCATCAGTGACGGGAATAGAGGAGACATAAGCGTCCTTATCGGTTCCACCATATAGATCAGTATCGAAAGTGACGGAGTTGAGCGAAGCTAGCTGCTGCTCCATCTTCCTCCGCTCCTCCTGAGTCTTCGCTATCTCTGGGTCTACAGACGCCATGGTCGGCTTCTGCAAGGTGTTCAAAACCCTAGAAATTGGGAAATGTGGAATTTCGAAGTAACGGAAATTAGGGTTTAAGTGAGAAACCGAAATCGAAATAATTTTTCTTTCAAAAAAAAAAGAAAAAAAAAAAAAGAGATATCGAAATAATTTGAATTAAGATTTGTTACTGACCTGAAACTGAGGTTTAGGGGTCTCTGGGAGTGATATGTTATTTTCCTCTTAGCCCTCTTTCCAGAAACGAATCAAAATTGACGAACAGCAATAAGGGCTGGTCTGGTGGATATAAAGGTAAATTGGTATAGTTTGCCGGTTTTGGGTTGCGGCTTAAACAAGTTTGGAAACCGACTTGTTAAGTCGGTTCAGTTTTTGGCCTTGGAATTCGTCATGGGCCCAATTAGGCTGAGAAAAGGACATGGATTGGATTTTTTTCGTCGCTTATGGACATTTTTAGGACAGCTCCAATAATAAGTTGAGAAAATTTGATTTTTTATTGTAATTTTTCAAAAAGAATTGAAAAATTCCGGAATTTAAAATTGTTCTGTAAAATCCTGGACTTAATTATAAAAATATCATTTTCAAGAAATATTTAGAAAAATATCATTGTTTATTAATTAATGAGATACTTAAGGTAGCTAGTCGAGTTACCTGAGATAACTTGAATAGTTACTTCAAGTAACTGAATTGGAGACTCTAGGTAACCTAAGTGGTTATCTCGAGTACAATTGAAAAATACTAATTTTGAAGAAAAAAAGTATTTATCTAATATTTTTAAAAGTGTTACTTTTCTAATAGTACTTTTAAAAAGTGATATTTTTCTAAATCAAACCGAGATTTTTCAAAAAAATCAATTCATCCGGGATTTTTCAAATTTTAGTACTTTGGGCCTGGACTTTTGTAATAAGTCCTAATAAATTTTGTAAGACCAAATATTGAGACCCACGCAAGTTAAAAGACTAAAATACCTTAACCAAATTCTCAGCTAACATCACAGAAAAGTTGATATGACCCTTGATTAACATGACCACATCCCACATAATTCCCTATAAATTTCTCTCCACCTGATCTCAGCAAAGGTCAAGCTCCATTTGACCTCATAAAAGGTTAAGATCGACTTGATCTAAGATCAAGTACTCATTAACCTTCGGTCAAGTGAATCTTGACCTCATGACAAATTTTTAATTACATAAAGTCATGAATTATTTACCTGACATGGGGTACTTGACCTTAGGTCAAGTAAAACTTGATCTATTGTTTACTGGATCAGTTCATTTAGTTAATTTAACTTAATATTTATTTTTTAATTTTTCAACGAAGACTGTGGTTTATTTGTCATTAAGTATGCAGAGTTCTTTATGTCCAACTACGAAAATCGCTCTTAGACTTAAAAAACTTTCACTGAAGTCAATATTTTACCTCTTCGATTGATTCTTCTCAATTAAATGAGCACAGAAAGTCCTAGAATGGTAAAAACTAGGCCAGCCAAATATAAGGAGTCGGCAAAACCTTTAGCCACGACGTTGGTGGGAAAGATGAGAAATTTCACATCTAAGTCCCCATTGTCAAAGAAGAATAGCTCATCTAAGTCCCCATTTATATTTTTGTTGGCTGCTGTTTTAGATCAAGTAGTCATTCTTGACCTTAGGTCAAGTACTACTTGACTATTATATGACCTGGGGCTATATAGGTAGTCCTTGACCCCACGTCAAGTAGTACTTGACCACAAGTCAAGTAATTCTTGCCATGAGGTCATGAACAACTTGACCACGTAATCAAGGACTACTTGACCTGCGACTTCTAGATTACTATTACGAAGAAGATGAATAGTTTAACAAAAAAAAAATGATTATTTCGGCACAATAATTTCTAGATTACCATTATAGACCTCATTCAAAACGTTAATAAGTCATTATCAAAGAATATCAAAGCTTTCATTCAATAGAATACATATTTTACCTTACCCTCAAATACCAAAGCACCCCAATAAGTAACAAATAAGCTTTGATTTGTTCCTGGTTTCTTAAAGCTTTGATCTGGACAAAAGATAATAGAGAAGAAGAGATAAAGAATACTGCAATAATGGAGAAAATGAAGTGAAATGGCATAAAAGAAAGAGAAGAAAGAAATGACAAGAATGGCAATTTTAGAACCTTTTTCTTTCTCTTTATATATTTAGTCCTATCTATGTCAAAAAAACTTGCAAGTTCTAAAAATATCAACTAGGGGCCAAATTAGTCTTATCCATGTCCTTTTCTCAGTTAGGTTGAAGAAATTACACCTTATACCCATTTTTGTACCTTATATTTCACAAATACTTTTTTTCATAGTTTAAAAATAGGGTAAATGGTACATTGAACCCTATTATTTCAATTGTTATGTAATTTGGTCATTTTTTCTTTGCATTTATGTCTCTAATTTTCAATATTGCATCCATTATTCTTTCAGAAAATTGAAATTCAAAGACGGATATAAAAGGCACAGTTCATTTAAAATCAAATTAAAAAAATGCTAATATACCCTATAGTAACTCTTATGGACAAAAAATATTTACCTTACTATTTTTAACAAAAAGATTTCATATACACAATTTTCTACTAGTTAAATTTGACTGAAAATTTATTATATTTAATAAATTTTCATTTAATTATGAATGGTTATTCTAAAAACTTAATTAATTATTTACCTAAACAATATAGCAAATAAGCCTTGAAATTTTTATAGAATTTTCCATTTGTTATATTATTCTAAGAAAATAACTAATTGTTTACATGTAAAAAGTAGCATAATTAAGCTTGGAGATTTTATAGATTTCTTTTTTTGCCAAGCTGTTTCACTATAATTATTTTTTATTTTCACTATAATTATTTTTTATTTTATAAGATATCACTGTAAATTTGACAAGAATCAGAGAATGTTTGTTTTTTATTTTCCAAGTTATTGATTGATGCGGTATTGTTAATTGAAGATATGAATACCAAAAAAAATATTAAGGACCAAATTGCTAAATAATTTAAATAATGGGGATTAATAGTGTAAACTTTCTCCTATTCAAAAGAATTCTAAGGAATTTTGGATGAAATATGCCAAAATGATTAACGATGTCAAAAAAAAAAAAACATTAGATACTTGGATGCCACCAAAAAAAAAAAGGTTCAGTACTAATACACCAAAATGGTAATATGTTGGGGAATAATGGCGCTATTTATCCTTCAAAAATATTAGTTTTTAGGCATACACTTCGTGTATGAAACATGTGTGATATCCTTTTAAAATATAAATTTTTATCCACGGTTTTACATTTACAATGTAAATTTATTGTATGGGATTCATTTTGAAATATATATTGATTTTTATGTATAATTTTTATTCATAAATATTTTTTAGGGTTTAGTCCAAATTTTGTTATTAAACGTAATAAACATTTTGGTCCTAATTATTATGTGTCTAATTGATCTAATGAGGTCATAACTAAGATAATTGTGACTTTGACTTGGCAAACACAATGTTTAATTGGCAAAATTTTATTGGAGAAGATTTCAACACATGTCAAGCCACTTGGACATCTCCATATGACATGTCACTCACCTAAACTACATGTCACTCGTCTCAAGTTCCTAAATGTGTAACTCGGTTGAACACCATGGAAAACGACAAGTTGCACACCATTCTCTCTTTGGAAATTACATGTCATTTTTGGCTAGTTTCCTTGGTCAAAACTAATACAACACTCGAAGTTGAGCTCAATTATGTGTCTCACTCTAATTGGACTCCTACTCTAACATTCTAAAAATTCTTAGAAGTACCTACTTGTCCAATATTTATTAGTCAAAGCTCTTAGTTTGACACATCATCATTCCTTGGCCAATAAGAAAAAGTCTTCTAATGCCTTTTCGACATCTCATCTCCTTGGTAAGCAAGCAAAATGTCCTCCAATAGCAAGCTGCCATCTTGAAGACTTAGTGACCAAGAAAACATTTGGCTATTTAGGATATGACACCACATTAAAATGACTTGACCTTAATGTAACAAAGATTGTCGTAAACCCATGGTAACATATCTTAAACCACCTTAGTTTCATATATAAATAATACATTCAGTCCTCATTTGTAACGATCAACTATTTTTACCTCTTTACTATAAATAGCTTTCTTTCTCTCTTGCTCTTTGTTTTAGAGTGTGACAAAAATTTTAAGTCATAAATTAATGTAATAATTATGCAGTATGAGGTTAGTTAAGAAAACATGATTATCAAAATTACATTGGACAAAGGAGAATTTTAACATTTTAAGACAAGTATCGATTTTTTATTGAAAGATTACCTTGTTATTAAGGACTTTATACTACATCACAGTTAATGGCAAGTGCAAAGCTATAGATGGGAGAGAACTAGTATCAAATGATGAATTACTAAATATTAACATTTTATTAGGTAGTAGTGACAAGATTTCAGTGGATGCCACCTAAGATTTGTCAATACCCTTTTTACGTGTAAGATTATAGATATTTCATGCAACAATGGCTTTCTTGATGCCTATATATATAGGCGATCAACACTTGTAAAGATGGCTCTTCCTAGCATTAATTGTTAATTTTTTCGTTTCTCTCTCTCCTCATAAAAAGAAAACTAATAAATTTCTCTCCTATTTTCTCATAAATAGCCGATTATCTTTTTATCCCAAAAGCCCAACATCATTTAATTATTTTTGTCTTATTTCTTCCCAATATCTCATCTAAAATAATTCAACTTTCTTTTCCTTCGCTAACTACCATGCCATTAACATTATCATCTATATACATATTCTACTATCATCATATCCTAATCCAAACTTCAAAAACTTTAGTCACCTACTTACATATTAATAACATATATATATATATCACTCCTAAATGCCCAACATCATTTAATTATTTTTGTCTTATTTCTTCCCAATGTCGCATCTAAAATAATTAAGGCCCCATTTGTTTGAACCATTCCATTCCATTGGAATGGAAAATCTATTTGAATGTGTGTTTGTTTCAACCATTCAGTTTTTCCATTCAAATGATCTTTTAGGATGTGTGTTTATTTCAACAATTCAGTTTTTTCATTCAAATGGTCCATCCAAAAAGTTAACCATTGGAATGGTTTTTTTGTGTCTCGAATGAGAATAGAGGAGAGAAAGTATTTTTGAATGGTCCATTCCAATGTTCCCATTCTAATTACAACACATTCCACTATTTTTTCCATTCAAATGTCTCCCATTCCAATTATAACACATTCTACAATTTCCATTCAAATACACACATTCAAATAGGCGAATCAAACGAGCCCTAAACTTTCTCTTCCTTCATCCACTACCACACCACTAACATTATTATCTATATACATATTCTACTATCATCACATCCTAGTCCAAATTTCAAAAACTTTAGTCACCTACTTAGATATAAATAATATATATATATCACATCATATATCATAATGATAAAATATCATTATTATTAAACCATGTGTTGTTATTATTATTAAAGATTTTGGAATACTGAGCTACTTACCCCATTATTTTTTTTTTTTTGCTCAATTTATCTATAGGGTGCTAACAAACTATATGATGCTAACATAATTGCTAACATTCAAATTCTATAATTTAAATTCTCGCAGATCCATGGAGTTGGAGTTGTTTAATAAGCTGAGTTGTATAATGCGACCGTATAATTTACAACCTCCCACATTATTTTTTAGTACTTAAAATTCATGCTAATCCATGAGAATAAGTTGCTTATGAAGCTGAGTTGTGTAAAGTGACCGCTTTATATGTAATCCCCCGTGATAAATTTAGTATTTTAAATTCCTGTCATTTACACTTCAGTACACTAATCTGACTAAATCCTAAAACCTAATATGTGATGCTATACTATCGCCCACAAAATTATTATTCCTAATTAATTGTTATTGTGTTTAACAAATTTTCTTTGCAGAAAAGGCACCCTTCTCCCGAGCATTAAAAGGTGACTCGACTAGAGAGTAGCCAAAGAAAAATGAGTTTCTTCAGTACTTCTAAAATCTCATAAGTCATCTTTTGACTATGCACATTCTTTGTCTTTTCAAAAAAAAAAGTGAAAAAAAGGTGAAAAAAATATATAAAAGAAGAAGAAGAAAAAAAAAACCAAACAAAAAAAGAGAAAGAAAATCATCTCATTGTCTCAAAATGGTTGAGCAAAAAAAATCCACTAAATGCTGAAATCTCTACTATCTTAAGTCAGTTGGCAAACTCAATAGATGCCACGAGATAATCTCAAGAAGATATGCAATTATCTTATGGCCAAATGCTCGAGAAGATTGCCAATTTGGAAAAAGCAAATTGAGTAGGGACTTCTATTTCAGTTCTACCCAATCAAAATAATAATTTTCATGCATCTGAAAATCAAATTCTCGACTTAGTCCTGTCAACCTTGTTGCCACAACCATAGTAGGAACTGAAAATGGAATTTCAAAAAGTTTTATTATGAAAGAGTAACGACAAGAGATGCTTAGAATAGAAGTAGAAAAAGCCAGTAAGATCGTTGCAACTGTGGACTTTCTACCTTTTTATCCTATCAGTATTCTTTCCATGCAATATTAAAAGGATCACACTAATCCTTAATTTAAGAAGTTCAATAGAAAGAAGGGCAATACTAAGGAATATATCATCAGTTTCCTAGATGATCTCAGAGTTTTCGCTAGTGACCATGATTTGAGATTAAGAGAATTTTTAAAATCTCTTACTGACCAAGCATACTCATAGTTTAACAATTTACCAGTGGACAATATTAGTACCTGGGAAAAATTCGTAATAATATTCTGTATAGAGTTCTTTGCAGCAGAGCACACGTTAGGCTTATTTGAACTTTCCAATACAATACAAAGGGAAGATGAATTATTTACAGCCTACGAGAATAGATTCAAGGAAGTGGGTCTTGACTACAAAGGAATTGTTTCTCAATAAGAAATAATTCAGGTATGCATTAATGAAATACAAGATGAATACAAAGTTCATATTGAGAATCACATGAACCCAACATTTATCGAAATTCAGAGTGAGCAATACCGAAGTAACGGTGTCAAAAAATACGTAAAGTTGCAACGGAGAAAAGGGCTACTATTGAAAATCGGAACAAACCAACTCCCTTCAAAAGAAAGAAAGAGATTGTCATGGTTGACCAATGCCAATAAGATAGAAGAAATCTACTCATTCCACCCAAAATACCACTTTCCAACGAAAAATTCAGAGGCTAATTATGCCAAAAAAAGTTCAGGAGATATATTGCAAATCAACGAAAAATTCAGGAGCTAATCATGCCAAAATCCTAAATTCAGGGTCCTAATTGCCAAAAAAAAAGTTTAGGAAATACATTGTAAATTATCGAAAAATTTAAGGACTAATCATGCTAAAAACCCTTTATAATAATAAAATAATAATAATAATAATAATAATAAACTGAAATGAGCCATAAATATGTACCTTATAATCCAGCTAAGCACCCTTCTACTACTTTTCGGAGCAGAAAAGTCCCCATTCTCTGAAAATGATCAATTTCACAGTTAAATAGGAAAAATGAAAAATAAAAAAGAGGAGGGAAATTAGAAATAGAGAGAGAGGGAGGCAAACTGAAATGTCAAAAAAGACCAGATTACAAAGACACGATTCTCCTTCCGTGCGGGGCAAAATCGCCATTGCGGTCTAAAGAACTCGGCGCTTAATCATAGGGGGAGGGTTTGCAGATATTTTTGGGAACGGTTCCCGCCAAAACCCCCGACTTTTTTCATCGTCTTCGTTCGAATTCGCCGGCCATGGCTGATCTTCCGGCCGCCGTGAAACCCTTGGCGGCCTTCCTCGTACGGCGCCATTCCGATCAACTCCGCTCGATTTCTCTCTCTCCTGATTCCAAGCTTCATTATCCTCTCTACGTCGAGTAAAACCCCCTCCCCAAGTTTGAGCTCAATTTTTGTTTTTTTTTGTTTTTCCTCCAATTTTTGAAAATTTTCTGTGTGTACAGTTTTGCGGAGTTAATGGAGGATGATCCTCCTCTGGCTCGACTCGTCTTCTCTCAACCCGCTGAGTACTTGCGATTTTTCGACCAGGCGGCTGTTTGGGCTCATGTACGGATTCCAATTTTAACGCTAATTTCTCTGTTTAATCTAAGCTTGAATGTATCCATGGAGATTAATTATGCTATGAATGAGATTTTTTGTTTGTAGAAAGTCATATTGGGGGATCTCAAAGGCTCGGAAATTGGGATGAAGAAGGAGTTCATTCATGTACGGATTGACATTTGTGGTTCTCCCCTCGAATGTGCTGGTAATGTTTGCTCATTTGGAGTGACTTATTTGAAATGGGCCCCCTTTTTTTTTTTTTTTTTTAATATGCTTCCTTTGGCTGTAAAAAGATACTTTTCCGAGAATTGGATGTGTGAGAGTGAAGCATAGAGGGGTTCTACTAACTCTCAAAGGGACTGTTATACGGTCGGGGGCGATCAAGATGTATGAAGGGGAGAGGTGGTATTCATGCCAGAAATGCCGGCACAGGTGAACATTGTGTTCAAAGCTTTCTATGTACGAAATTTCCAGTTTGAATGTTCTAAATGTTGAAACGGTTATTTATTAGTTTGCATCAAATGATTTGGGATATGAAGTGTATGCAAATTATATGTGGGCATGTTGACACAACAGAATCTTGGAAAGTACATACATGGTTAGAATTGTAGTCTCATAATTGAGTGTACGTTCTTTGAATACTCTTCTGTTTTCTTCAATAGTTTAACAATATGCAAACAGAGTATTAAAGGAAGTGTCGGGAACAGGCAGTATTACTTTGGAAGTTGGCGTGTGGGAATCACTGTGACTAATACTTAACTGTTGTTTACAAAGAACCAGTGAACAACTTTTTCCTTGCGTAGTGTCCTGAAAAGATGGTTCAAATAGATGATTTTCAAAAAATACATCAACAAAGAATCTGTAAAGAGTGCAATATTTGTTTTCATCTCTTTTGTTGTACACCTTTAACCCTGAGAAAAAAATATTTGGGAGTTATATGTCTTTTTCTGCCACTGGTAATATGCAATGAGTTTCTTATTGATGCTGAACTGTGTTTCTGTGCAGCTTCCTAGTTTATCCTGAGCTAGAAACTAGAAACTCCATACAATTGCCATCTTACTGCCCATCACAGGTACATATTCTCCATCTAAGGTTGTCTNAGTAAATCACAGCATTAGTTTCCTATCCATCATGAGCATACACAGGGTTTAATCTGATACTGAGTAGAATATATTTCATTATATCTTGGGCATGTTGTCACTTGTACATCTATTAAAACATCACCTGTAGACTTACAATTTTTATTAAGATTTTCAAGATCATTGGAATTTACTTCAGCACTAGGTCAAGCAGTAAATGTTGCTTTGTTGTAGATGACTACTATCACTTTCAAAATCTTTCTAATCGAAAGAGAAGAGTATCCTGATTTTAAGAATGAAACTTCAACTTTAAAGTGCATTTATGTAAAAATTGAAATTTTCAATACGTTATTCATTGCTTTATGTGCTACATGTCTCTTTTGATACTAGTAGCTTTCTAGAGTCTAATGATTGGTCTGAACTCTCTAATGACAGAGATCTAAATTCTGCGGAGGCACAAAATACAATTATTTAGAAGGTTCAATAATATGCCATGATTATCAGGAAATCAAAATCCAAGAAAGTACACATGTATTGGGCGTTGGAGCCATTCCTCGTTCTATCCTTGTCGTTCTTAAGGATGATCTTGTTGATATTGTTAAAGCAGGAGGTAGCACATTCTCGGCATTTCAGGTTTTCAGTTTTCTTGGATTTACCTCCACATCATTACTGATTTCTCTTGTATCCTCACAGTGAAACTTCATCTCAAATTCGAAATTTTCTGGTTTCATTGCTTGAAGCGTACCTATGAATTGTTTGGCCAATAGACACATCTTATTGCTTTATTGTTATTAATTCATCCAGATTATAAATAAGGTTTAAATTCATCGAACATCGTGAAACCTTCTGATGAAGAATAGGAAAGGAATATTTTAGTAATATTATAATAATAATTATTATTAAATTAGATTTTATTTAAATATTAGGTTTATTTTAATTTTGAGTAACTAGTTTTAAGTTTCTCATTTCTATCGAATGAATATTGAATGATTATTGAGTTTTTTCCTCTATGGTTCTTCTTCTCTTTGAGTTTTTATCTTGATTCTCTATTGTTTTTCTACTAATTCATCAAATTCTGCCTAAATTCTATCACCTCTTGCTCTTTTACCTATTCTCTTTCTAAATTCTCATCTTATCTTACATCAATTGGTATCCGAGCCTAGTTCGATTTCCTCTTGCTTATCCTTTAATTTTTTTTTCTTTTGCATTCTAAAATACCAAACAAAAAAAAAATCATTAGCCTTTTTTTTCCTGAATTTTCGTAGTTATAAAAAAAAAAAAAAAAGCTGCTGCCCAATCCACCCTAGAAGCAACAATCCCTTTTGTCGGGAAAAAAAAAAACCTAGATCTGCTTCAGCCGCTGCGACCATCTTGCGCCATACTACCTTGAGTTCCACGATCTCGCTCCTTGGGTCCAAAATTCATCGTTTTGTAGAAAGATCTTTACATCAACACCCTTAGAACACTTCGGATAATATTTTTCTACATTGGTACTTTGTCTTATGGTTTTATTAGTTGGAGAATTGCTTGATATGTGTTTTGATCCATGCTAATTTATTAAATTTGAATTTTCAGAACTCTAATTATTACCAACAACACTACCATGACCCTTATGTTGCCACTCGATATACCTATGAGCTATATTCTCCTTACCAATACCGTCAACAACCTAAAAAAGTTCTTCAATATAATGGTTGCTTACATCCACATATTTTTTTGGAATGGATGAGTTGTTTGGAAGACTTTTTTGAATGGCATGATTTTGATAATGAAAGTGTAAGCAGATATGAAACTAATCTGCCTTGTTATTTAACTGAAAAATAATACACTTAAATAGACAAAAGTCTAACAATAAAATCCTAAATAAACT